>CAUYLG010053537.1:0-176446 GCA_963573385.1 Cacajao melanocephalus | reverse complement strand
ACGTCCGGCTTGTTGGTGATGAAGTTTTTTCTGTTTCTTAGTTTTCCTTTGGCAGACGCCCCTTCCCCACAGAGCTTGGTCTTCCCGGGTTCAGCTGTGCTTACTGTGAAACTCTTGGTCCTCAGCGCTTCCAATTGCTGTTCTCCTTGTGGGGGTGGGACCAGTCGAGCTGACTCAAAGGGCGCCCAGTTGCGTATACTCTGCACTGAGAAGCGCTGCGCCGCGCCGGGGCGCGGGCAAAACAGCTGTGCCGGCCAAAAGAGTCGCGCTGGCAATACGTGTGGCTCCTCCGCCGGGAATCTCCCAGTTTTTGGGCCACAGAAATTCGTCTGAAATTGCGGCGCCCACTCGCTCTCTGTGCTTTCACTGGGAGCTAAAAACCTGAGCTGTTGTTAATCGGCCATTTTGGATCTCTCCGAATGTTTATTTTATATACTTAACTTTTGCAGTTTTAATTTCATTCAACCTACTCATTCTACAGTGCATAAAACAATTGTACTTTATCCATGCTGCCTTGGTCCATTGATTGATTTGTTCATTCAGCTTTAGTCACTAATGAGTTTCCATGAATTACCTTCATTTTCTATTTAACTTATATATATAATTATAGATGCATGACATGCAAGATAAGGGGTCTGCAAGCTCCAGCAGGAAGCATGATTTGGGCTTTGAATTTTTTCTTCTTCCAACTCCAGGAATGTAATGCAGCTCAGAGAATGGCAAACCTGGATAGTGTCATATTCCTCATGCTACAAAGATTACAGAGACATTCTTGTAGACAATAAAAATTACTGAGGAATCATTGAAATACCCTTTAAAAATCAATTTAAACTCATGGAGAAAAAGGTACTTTGAAATCTTGATATACATTTTATCAAAGTATGACCTTGAACCTAATTTTGACCTCGTCTTAATCTGCCCATTACACAATCATCTATCTTTTCTTTCTTTCTTTTTTTTTTTTTTTTGAGTTGGACTTTCATTCTGTTGCCCAGGCTGGAATGCAGTGGCATGATCTTGGCTCATTGCAACCTCCATCTCCCAAGTTCAAGCGATTCTCCTGCCTCAGCCTCCCTCCTGAGTAGCTGGGATTACAGGCATGTGCCTAAACGCCCAGCTAATTTTTGTATATTTTTAGTAGAGATGGGGTTTCACCACATTAGCCAGGCTGGTATCAAACTCCTGGCCTAAAGTGATCCGCCTGCCTTAGCCTCCTAAAGTGATGGGATTACAGGTGTGAGCCAGTGTACCCAGCCTCACCTATCTGCTTCAATAGGTTTCAAACAAAGGCTTCAATCTTTTTAGTAAATGTTTCCATTAATATTCTAACCACACATTTTTACTTGTAAGTATTCAAGTACTTGCAAAATCAAAAATAACCTTAAGAATAATTTGATTGGCACTCAACACTCTGCAGCATGTAAAAACAAATTAAATCCTATAAAATACTGTCATAAAACGTACAAGCATCCCTGTTAAATGAAAACAAACCAATAAGTACCTACGGGATATCACACAGAATATGTATTCATTTAGTTTAAACCATGGGGCCCCGAGAATGAGGAGAGTTATGTTCTAGTTCTAAGTCTTCCTATTTTCATCCTTTGAGTAATTTATCTTCACCTTCCATCTTTGGGTTTTCTTTTCCTCAAGTGCCAAAAAAAAAAAAAAAGCATTTCTAAAAAATGATTTCCAAGGTCCTTTTCTGCTTTAATATATGCATCCCAACTTTTCTCTCAGAATCACAATTATTCTGTAGTGAGTTCATACCTGTGTCTACATGAACATGATAATAATTTGCATATGCTAGTAGGTAGTCTGAAGACTTACATGTAATATCATTTTGCCTTTTGCTTTACTTTTTTTTCTTTAAAGTCAAACTCTGTTTAAGGTATCAAAGTTTCTTCTCTTTCCAATGGAGCTGACTTAAAAAATGCTGATACCTAAGGAAAATAATTTCCATTTCCATTCTTTACAACCATGCCATAAAGAAAAATAATCATATCATGAGTATTCATTGGTATAGCCAAGATTTTTTCTTAGTCCTCTCTTCAACAGGAATAAAATAGTCTTATAGTTTACACTTTGCTTCAGTGCAAGAATATTTAAATTGATGAAAGGAATGGAAAGTACTTCTGGAAAATTTATTATTTTGTCCTAATGCCTTTCAAGGTGATATTTTACTCCCAGTTATCCCTAAGGTAATACAGAGATTTTTAATGCTGTATAGATTTTCTTTCCATCCTCTCATATATAGTGTACCCATGATATTTTAAAGAGCCTCTAGTGAGGAGGTATAGACCTGAAGAAGACCAACTTCTTATATAAGATTGTCATTAACTGCATGGATTACATTGGAGATAATTAGTCTTTCCTGACTATTCAATAGAGTTATTGGCAAATATGTATGGAACATTCTTTTAGCTTTATTGCATTTTATGTAGTTTTCATCACTGGTTTAATTTAGTAACAATATATGATTATTTGATTTGTGTGACATTTTTGATAACAAAGAAGTTTTAAAAATGATTATTTTAAAAGTGAAAATATTTACTGTGCTTATTTATAATATTTAAACCAAGATCTGAGATTAAGTGACTTTCCAAAAAAAAAAAAAGAATACAAATTTTGGTAATATCTTTAAGTCAAAAAAATTATTTGATATTGTTAATGAAGATTACATTGGTAATGTTAGTTTTCACAAAGTTTGCATATTCTATAGATTAAATGGAATTTGTAAGCCATCAAGATAATCTAGCTTTTAAAATGTCCAACAGTTTTGATCTTAAGTTGGTAAATTTGTACTGTGTTTGGTGGTTTATCAAACGATCCGTTTCCTCTGAGTCTTCCTTTGATTGTCTGCATCTCTGGGTACCCATTCTTTTCTCATTACAAGTTCTAATTCTCAGCATTTGGCATGAAACTAGGTGATAAAGTTAATTACTTTAAATTTTTTTTTTATTTTATCGCTTTTGTTCTTGCAATATAATTTTCCTTGCCGATCTACAGAAAATTCTCTTTTGAATTCTAGTCAGCTAACATTTTTAAGCTGGTCAATTAGAACTGTTTCGATGTATTTAGCTGAAAAACATAATTAGAAAATCCCTTATTAAAGGGTTAATAATAACCATATTGCTATGGAAAGCACAGTGTCTTTAGAATCAGAAAAAATCAGAATTTGAAAACTAGATCCATAATTTACTAGGTATTTGGAACAGCATTTCACATGTTAACCCTAGTTTTCCTCATATACATAAAAGGTAAAATTAAAAAGAGGTAAAATCTCATAATATATTATTATTTACTTTGTGTCTTTTTTGAGACAAGGTGTCACTATGTTGCCCAGGCTGGCCTCAAACTCCTGAGCTCAAGTGATTCTGCCATCTCAGCTTCCTGAGTAGCTGGGATTATGTTACTAAAAATAGGAGTAACTTATGTAAATTATCCAGTATCATGGCTAAGACGTAGTAGGTACTCAATAGTTACTGAATGACCATCATTTTGTTGTTATTGAAGGACAATGAATATTTTTAAATTTGGTTAGCTATGAATTAACATGGTTATATTGTTGTGACACATAGAGACTGAATGGAGATAAATCGCTATTAAAAAATACAAGTTGTAAAGTTAAAGTATGCTCTTCCAGCTGGGACAAAGGTAGAGTAACAGTGATCAGATTTACACTCTCACTAGAAATCATAAAAAAAAATCAGAATATATAAAACAATGGTTTTCAAGACACTGGATATCAGGCAATGAAGGACAGTGACTCCTGAGAGGTGGGTAACTAATAAATGGAGCCCTGTGATTGCCCCTTTTTTCTACCTTACAAGTTTCTAGGCCATTGCTCTGGGTAGGGAAAATCGGATGACTTCTGTAAAAGTTGAGGAAACAGGGCTGAGATTTCAGAAATACCAAGGCAGCTTGAGTTTGCAGGACAAAGTCCTGGTGAGGCTAGAGCTTCTCCGAGAGAAAAGAGACTGGAGAGGGTTCCCTCAAGTATTCAGCTGAGTACTGATGTTAGGTGGGAAACCAGTCATTCACTAGGGAATGAACCACCAGGGCATAGAACTGGGAAAAGTGACTGTTCCAGCTAACCAGACTAGAATGCCTTATGATTAAAAGAGTATTTGGTATACTACCTAAGAGTTTTTGTCTCGATAGTGGGAATAATTAGCCCTAGATTAAGTACTGTTCTGGTCATGGTGAACAAATATTAAAAGCCAGGCAGAAGAGAAAAATATTTCCAGGTAGCTTGTGTTTGCAATACAAGCACAAGAAACACTAAGAAAACTATATCAAGACACATATTCCACAAAAGCAGTGGTAAAGAGAAACCTTAAAAGCAGCTTAGGGAGGGGCATGTTACATTCATAAGAACAAAGCTTTGTCCTACAGCAATGTTCTGAAACATTTATAGAAAACATGTCCAGCACTCAACAAGGTAAAATTCATAATGTCTGACATTCAATTAGAAATTACCAGTCATCCAATGAAGCATGGAAATGTGATTCATAATAAGAAGATAAAACAATCAATAAAAAACATCTGGAGCGAACACAGATATCAGAATAAGCAGACAAAAACATTAAAACAGTTATAATTGCATTTCATATATTAAAAAAAAACCTAAGTAGAAATGGGGAGATATTTAAAATCTAACTTCTAGAGGTGAAAACTACAAAGTGTGACTGCAGTAGACATGATTACCAACAGAATAGACATTGCAGTAAAGGAGGCTCATAGGATTAAAAACAATAGTAGAAACTCTACAAAATGGAAAACACAGAAAAGAGAATATTAAAACATGGGACAATTTTAAACATCCTAGTACATGTGTAATTGGGGTTTCCAAAAGCAGGTAGACAAAAAACTTTTTAAAAAATAAAGGCTGAAAAACTTTCAAATTTCACAGAAACTATGAACCTGCAGGTCAAAGAAGCTTATTAAAATACAAGCACAAGAAACACTAAGAAAATTATATCAAGACACCTATTCCACAAAAGCAGTGACAAAGAGAAGCCTTGAAAGAAGCTAGGGAGGGGCATTTTATATTCTTGGGGGCAAAGATAAGAATAACAATAGATATCTTGTTAGAAAAAAACATGCAAGTGAGAAGTGGAGCAACATTTTCAAAATACTGAAAAGAAAAAAAAGTCAACCCAGAATTTTATACTAGTGAAAGTATCTTTCAAAACTAAAGGTTTACTTAGAGGAGTGGAGCAATACAGGCTAATAAGCCTCCAGCCGTCATTCCTCCAACAGGAACACCAAATTTAATAACTGTCCACACAAAAAAAGCATCTGCATGAGAATGAAAAATCAGGTGGACAATTACAGTACCTGGTCTTAACATCATATCAAGGAAAGAGACAATGAAGAGGGTAGGAAAGACAGCTTTGAATCATTGATGCCACCCCTCCCGTATTTCCTGGCAGTGACCTTATTGCACAGAAAGAACCTGTGTGTTTTGGGGAGGGAGAGCACAGTGATTTTCCAACATTGCATTTGAACTCAGTGCTGCTCTGTCGCAGTGGAAGGCAGCATAGGGAATAATTCATATCAAGCCACAGAGGAAGTATTTAGAGCAACCCTAGCTGGAGAGAAATTGCCCATCTCACCAGTAGGAACCTGAGTTCTGGCTAGCCCTACTATGACAGGCTAAAGTGCTTAGGGGTCCTAAATAAACTTGAAAGGCAGTCTAGGCCACAAGGACTTCAATTCCTGGGCAAGTCCTGGTGCTGAGTTGGACTCTGAGCCAGTGGACCTGGGCTGCATGCAACCTAGTGAGATACCATCCAGGGTGGCCAAGGCAGAGAGTCCTGAGGCCACCATTCCAGGCACTCGGTCCCAGCTGACATTTCTGGACACACTCTGGGTCAGAAGGGAACCTGCTGCCTTGAAGAGAAGGACCCAGTCCTGGTGGAATACATCATATGCTGACCAAAGAGCCCTTGACCTTGAATAAACATGAGTGATATCCAGGCAATTCTCACAGTGGGACTTAGGTCAGACCTAGCAATGTGCTGGCTTCAGATGTGACTCAGTGCATTCCCAGCTGTGGTGGCCATGGGGAGATAGTCCTTCTGCTTGAGGAAAGGAGACAGAAGAGTAAAGGGGACTTTGTCATGCATCTGGGGCACCAGCTTGGCCAGTAAGATAGAGTACCACCTAAGTTCCTAGGTCCCTGATTCCAGGCCTTGGTTCATGGACAGGTTTTTTGTTTGTTTGTTTTGTTTTTTGTATTCATCCTGGGACAGAGGGGGGGCCCATTGCCTTGAAAGAAGAGACTCAAGCCTGGAAGCATTTACTACAAGCTGACTAGAGAGTCCTTGGACCTTGAGTGAACATTGACAGTCACTAGACAGTAGTTATCACAGGCCTGGGGCAGTGGTGGCCACAAAGAGATACTCTTTCTGCATGAGAAAGGGAGAGGGAAAAGGGGAAGGACTTTGTCCTGTGGCTTGGATACCAGATCAGCCACAGCAAAATATAGCACTCAGTAGATTTCTAGGTTTTCTGACTCCAGGTCCTACCTCTTGGACAACATTCTGGACCTGCTCTGGGCCAGGGTGAGCTCACTGCCCTGAAGGGTAAGACACACGCCTGGCTGAATTAGTCACCTGCCAACTGAAGGGCCGTCGGTAAATGAGTGAACATTGACAGTAATCAGGCAGTGGTTGCCGTGATCCTCAGGTGAGACCTAGTGCTGTGTTGGCTTCATGTCTGACCCAATGTTGTCTAAGTGGTGGTGACCACAGGAGTGCTTGTGTCGCACCTCCTCTTACTCCAGGCAGCTCAGCATGGAGAGAGAGACTCTGAGGGAAAGTAAGCAAAGAAAACAAGAGACTGTGCCTTGTAATCCAGGGAATTCTCCCATTTCTCACCCAAGACCACCAAGGCAGTACCTCTATGAGTCTGTAAGAGTCTCAGTGTTATTGGGCTTGGGGTACTCTCTAATGCAAATACAGCTGCAGTAACCAAACATTTAGATCACAACACGCAATTCCCTTTGGACGGTTGGAAAATATTCCCAAGAAGGGCAGGTACAAACAAGCCCAGACTATGAAGACTACAATAAATACCCAACTCTTCAATGCCCACACATTAACAAACATCCGCAAGCATCAAGCCCGGTCACGATAACATGACCTCAACAAATGAACTAAATAAGGCACCAGTGACCAATCTCAGAGTGACAAAAATATGTGACCCTTCAGACAGAGAAATAAAAACAGCTGTTTTCAGGATGTTCAATAAAATTCAAGATAATACAGAGAAAGAATCCAGAATCCTAACAGATAATAGAGATTGAAACAATTTTTAAAAACCAAGCAGAAAATATGAAGCTGGAAAATTCAGCTGACATATTGAAGTTGATCAGAGTCTCTCAGCAACAGAATTTATTAAGCAGAAGAAATAGTTAGCTTGAGACAAGATATTTGAAAATACATACAGGAGACAAAAAAAAAAAAAAGAATGAAGCATGCCTACAAGATCTAGAAAGTATCCTCGAAAGGACAAATCTTAGAGTTATTGGCCTTTACAATAAGGTCAGATGTGATAAGCTAAAGATGTATACTGTAAACCTCAAAGAAATCACTAAAATAAAAAATTAAACAATTATAGCTTAAATATCCAACAAAGTATAGAATCATACAATATTTGGTTAATTTTTTTAAAAGCAGTAAAAGAAAGGGAACAAAGGAGAAAAGAGAAAAAAATTAAACTGATAGATTTAAACCAAACCATGTATCAATAGTCACCTAAAACTAAGTGGGTTAAATACCTCAGTTATAAACTGGAGATTATCAGATTGGATTAAAAATGACCCAAATATATGTCATCTATAAGAAAAGGACTTTAACTATACAAATACAAATAAATAAAAGTAGAATGGAGATACAAGAAAAAGATGGAATGGCTATATTAATATCAGGACAAAGTAGATTACTGAGCAAATATAAAGATATGAAGAATGTCATTTCCTGATTATAAATGGGCTGATTTGTGATGAAGTCATAATAAATCCTAAATATTTATATACATAATAAAAACTTCAAAGTACTGGAAGCAAAAGTTAATACAACTATTAAAAGAAATAGACAAATTAGAGTATCGTTCATGTTTTCAATACCCACCTCTCAAACTGATAAAGCAGATAGGCTATTAATAAGAATATATAAATTTTGAAAAATACTGTTCATCTTAATTGACATTTATAGAGTACCATATCCAAGAATAGCAGAACACATGTTCTTTTCAGGATGTGAAATGTTTACCAAGATAAGATATGTTCCTGGTCATAAAACATGTTTCAATACATATAAAATATTTTGAATTATCAAAAATGTTCTTTCATCTTTGTGGAATTAAATTACAAACAAACAGAGACCTGGAAAATATTCAGTAGTTGGAAACTAATCAATACATCCTATATAACCCATGATTCAAAGAGTAAATTAAAAGAAAAATCACTAAGTATATTAAGCATAATGAATATGTAAACTCAACTTTTCAAAATTTGCAGAATGATGCTAAAGCAGAATTTAGAGAAAATTTATAGAAACGCTTATAGTATTAGAAAACAAGAAAACTCTGAAGTTGATTACTCCATATACTACCTTAAAAAACTGCAAAAAGAAGAGGAAATTAAACCCAAAGCATGTAAAAGAAAGGAAATAGGATCTGGAGCAGACATCAGTAAACCCAAAGTCATTTTATTTTGGTTCTTTGAGAAAATAAAATTAGTAAATTTCTAGTCAGACTAAGCAGTAAAGAAATATACATGAGAAAAATTACCAATTTGAAGAATGAGAGGCTGCTTCAAGATGGCTGACTAGAGGCATCCAGCACTAGCTTCCTCCGCAAAGAACCAATACTTCAAGATAATCATATTTTAAATAAGCATCTAAGAGAACACTCTGTAATTTAGCAAAGAAGTAACAGAAGGCACCTGAGGCATGGAAGGAGAGAGAAATGAGGCAGTTGGCCAGGTTGGGATTGGCTGGAAGCCTGGAGACACTTCCCAGTGCAGGGAAAGGGTAAGAGATCCCCGGTGGTCTACATTCCCACTGTGGACTCTTGTGATGTGGACCTTCACCCCCTGTGGGCCTTAATATTAGCACAGGGAGCTGCCTGGAGTCCATAAGATGCATTGCTCCAAAAAGGAAGATCATTCTAAGTTTCTCACACTTGCTAAAACTCAAGCAGCTGCAGCACAGTGCCATTTTGAGAGCCTAGCCTCCACCAGACTGCATCCTGCTTTGGGGCCCAGTAGCTTCTTCACATCCTTGGAGCATAGGTAACATTTTCCTGTGTCTACCCAGAGGGCTATGGTGATGCAATTACATTTGAAGTTAGTGCAGCAGGCTCCTCAGCACTCTATCCCACACAGTGTCCTACAGGGAATCGGCAGTGCAGCTCACTGGTGAGGCTTCCCAGAGCCCAAAAACCAGTTTTCTGAGTCAGCTGCTGCTGATTGCAACCACACATAGACCAGCAGCTGGGCCACTGTAATTGTTCCGGATATGGGCTCTTGCCACATACCACCACTGCTGCCACTGCCATTACCGCCTAACCATGCTATTTGAGAACCTGGGTATTGCTCCATCCTGCCTATCATAACATGCTCCTGTGGGCACCACTTAGGGAGCTTGAGGACAGAGTTACCAGCCTGGCACTGCCTGCTCCAGTGCCTGACCATACTGCCCCAGGACCTGGGGATTGCCCCATCCTATTGGTTGCCCCAGGTGTGCATATGTACCACCAAGGACCTAGCAACAGGCCCAGAACATCTGCCACGGTAGATAAAACAGGCCATCTAGAGGCATAGGGATTGCCCTGCCCTGAATACCATGACTAGTGTCACCCAGCCTGCCACCACTGCCAACACTCACGTTGGGGACCTGAGGATTGGCCTACCCAGCTCATTACCACAACCATTAACACTAGAGTGTTCTACCTTGGAACTTGAGGGTTGTTTCATTACTGCTACTGCCATTGCCTATGCCACACAAACTGCCCAGGGTGTGAGGACTTACTCAACTGCCGAGACAATTGTTATTTCTGCTAGCACCCGAGTAAGCTGCTGAGAGGCCCCAGAATTAGCCCACTTAAATCCACGACCACCAGTGCCTGTGTACACTGCCCAGGGGCCCAAGGACAGGAACGTTTGTCACACTGCTGCTACTACTGGGGCGTGAGGACTGGCCCATCTGGCATCCCCATTCCTAACAAAGCCTCACCACAGCCTCCACTAATAACTGCAGCCCAAACCACTGAGGAAGTTGTACCACTTAAGCTGTCTATAGCTAAAGAAATCATATGGAGACTAGACTACTGCATGTACCCAGAATTAAAACTAAAGTTTCCTACCCATAGATACAGCTTCACACAAAGGGCTTCCTCTCTGAAAGCAAATCCAAAAAACTGAAAGAAGTAATGATCCTACCAGATGTGCAGATATCTAAGGACATAAAAAAACATGAAAAAGCAAGGAAATATAACACTTAAAAAGAAATACAATAATTCACCAGTAACAGATTCCAATGAAAAAGAAATTTGTGAAATACTTAAAGAATTTAAAGTATGATATTAAAGAAGTTGAGTGAGATGCAAGAGAACCCAGATAAACAATACAAAGAAATCAGAATAGCAATTCAGAATATGAATCAGAATTTCATTAAAGAGATAGATGTTATTAAAAAAAAAAAGAACCAAATGAAGGCTAGAATAAAAGAATTCAATGAGTGAAATAAAAATGCAGTTAATAGCTTCAACCATAGACTAGATGAGGTAGAAAAAATATTTCAGAACTTGAAGACAGATCTTTTGAAATAACCCCCCACCACATACACACTAACATAAAATCCAAAGAGAATAAAAAGGAATGAAGAATGCCTACATGACATGTGGAATACTATAAAACAACCAAATAGTCAAATTTTGGGTATTCTATAAAGTGAAGAAAGAGCAAAGATATAGTAAACCTATATAACAAAATGATAGCTGAACAATTCCGAAATCTAGCAAGAAATTTATACATCCAGATACAAAAAGCTCAGAAATCTCCAAATAGGCACAATTCAAAAACGTTTCCAAGGCTTGCTGTAATTAAACTGTCAAAAGTCAAAGAAGGGTGGGCACGGTGGCTTATGCCTATGATCCCAGCACTTTGAGAGGCCGAGGTGGGTGGATCACCTGAGGTCAGGAGTGAAACTGGACAACATGATGAAACCCCGTCTCTACTAAAACTACAAAAATTAGCCAGATGTGATGGCAGACACCTGTAATCCCAACTACTCGGGGGGCTCAGATAGGAGAATCACTTGAATCTGGGAGGCGGAGGTTTCAGTGAGTCGAGATCACACCATTACACTCCAGCCTGGGTGACAAGAGTGAAACTCCATCTCTAAGCCAAAAGAGATAAATCTAAAAACAGCAAAAGAAAAGCATCTATTTACATATAGAGAAGTGTCTATATCAGATTAAGTGAATTTCTCAGCAGAGACCATCCATACAACTCATGAGAAAATAGGATCATATATTCAGAATGCTGAAAGAAAAAAAAAAAACTAGTAATGAAGAATCCTATACCCAGCAAAGTTATTCATAAATGAAGGAGGAATAGTCTTTTCCAGACATGTAAAAAGAACGAATTCATCACCACTAGACCAGCCCTATAAGGAATGCTTAAGAGAGTCCTAGAGTCTTATACTGGAAGTGAAAGGACAATATATACCCTCATTAAAACACACACAAAATGTAAAACTCATTGGTAATGCAAACAAAAATGAAGAAGAGAAAGGATTCAAATGTTACTGTTGCAGAAAACCAACAAGCTGCAGTGATAAGGGGGAAGAAAGGAACAAAGGACATACAAAGCAACCTGAAAATAACTAACAAAATAACATAAATAATTGCCACCTTGAATGTAAATAGATTCAATTTTCCATTTAAAATATACAGACTACTAGTTGAATTGATTTAAAAAATGTGATCTCACTACATGCTGCCTAAAAGAAATTCACTTCACCTGTAAAGACAGTTATACATTGAAAGTAAAAGGATGGAAGAATTCATTCCACAGAAATGGAAATCAAAAGTGAGCAGGAGTAGCTACACTTGTATCACATAAAACAGACTTTAAATCAACACTGGTAAAAAGAGATAAAGAAGGTTATTATAATGATAAAGAGATCAATGCAGCTACAAGATAAAACAATTCAAAACACTTGTGCACCAACACCAGAGTATCCAGATGTGTAAAGTAATATTATTAGATCTAAAAGGAGAGCTAGACCCCAATGCAATAATTGCTAGGGACTTCAACAAACCACTGTCAGCACTGGACATCATCTACACAGAAAACCAACAAGGACATCTTGGATATAAACTGCACATTAGACCAAATGGACCTAACAGACATTAATAGAATATTTTATCCAATAGCTGCAGAATACACATTTTTTTTTTCATCAGCACATGGAACATTCTTTGGGATAGATCATATGTTAGGCCACATATTTTTAAATTTTTAAAATTCAAAATTCTACCAAGTAGCTTCTCTGACCACAATGAAATAAAACTAGAAATTAATAAGACAACTGTGGAAACTGTACAAACATGAAAATTAAACAACATGCTCTTAACTGACCACTGAGTAAATGAAAAAATTGGATATCAAAAAAATTTTCAAAACAAATTGAATGAAAATACAACATACCAAAACCTGTGGGAATAGAGCAAAAGGAGCACCTTAGGGTCCTTTAAAGCAATAACCACCTACATCAGAAAAGTAGAAAGATTTTAAATAAACAACCTAATAATGCCCTTTAAGGAAGAAAAAAAAAAACAAGCCCAAAATGAGCACAAAGAAAGAAGTAATTAAAATTAGAAGGGACTAAACAAATTAGAGGCTAAAAAAAGATCCACACAGAATATCAAGGGGAAAAAAAAGTTGGCTTTTTGAAAAGATGAACAAAATAGATAAACCGTTATCTAGACCAACCATGAAAAAAGAGAAGACACAAATCAGAAATGAATAAGGAAACATTACAACTGATACTACAGAAATATAAAAGATGACCAAAGACTTTTATGAACACTTGTATGTTAACATACTGAAAACCTAGGGGGAATGGATAAACTCCTAGACACATATGACTTACCAAGATTGAATCAGGAAAAAATAAAAACCTAAATAGACCAATAGTGAGTGATGAGATAGGGTCAGTAATGAAAAGTCTCCCAACAAAGAAACACCCAGGACTTGATGGCTTTACTGCCATATTCTTAGAAAAACCTATTCTCCTCAAAATATTCCAAAAAACTGAAGAGGAGGAAATTCTTCATTCCTGGAGCCAGCATTACCCTGATACCAAAACCAGACAAGGATACAATAGAAGAAAGAAAACCACATGTCAATATCCCCGAAGAACATAGATGCCAAAATATTCAATAAAATGGCAACAAACCAAATCCAGCAGCACATGCAAAAGATAATGCCCCATGATCAAGTGAGATTTATTCCAGAGATGTAGGGATGGTTCAGCATAACCAAATGCATAAATGTGATACATCATATTAGTAGAATGAAGGACAAAAACCTTATGACCATCTGAAGAGACACAGAAAAAGCATTTGATAAAATTCAACATCGATTCATGATTAAAATCTCAACTAACTAGGCTTGGAATATGTCTCAATAAAGCCTGTATATAACAAACACATAGGTAAAATTAAAATGAATTGGGAGAAGCTGAAAGTCTTTTTTCTAAAAAATGGAACAAGACAATAATTCCCATTTTCACCACTCCTATTTGACGTAGTATTTGAAGCCATAGCTAGAGCAGCCAGTCAAGGGAAAGAAATAAAAGGCATCCAAATTGGATATAAGAAAGCCAAATTATTCCTCTTTGCAGATATGATCTTAATAAACCTAAAGATTATACCAAAAAGCTTTTAGAGCTGATAAATTACAGAATACAAAATCAACATATAAAAATCAGTAGTGTTTCTATATATCAACAATGAGCTAGTTGGAAAAAAAAATCAAGATTTTAATTTCATTTACAATACCTACTCCTTCCCCCTACAAAAAAACCTGTCTAGGAATAAATTTAAGTAAGGAGGTAAAGACTTCTACAAGAAAAATACTGATGAAAGAAATGGCAGTGGATGCAAACAAATGAAAAGATAATCAATGTTCATGGATCAGAAGAATATTGCTAAAATGATGCTTCTATCCAAAGCAGTGTACAGACTTAATGCAATTTCTTTCAAAATACAAGTAACATTTGTCACAGAAATTTTTAAAAATTCTAAAATTTGTATGGAATAAAAAAGGAGTCTGAATACTCAAAGCAATCCTGAGCAAAAAGAACAAAGCCAAAAGCATCACACTACCTGACTTCAAAATAGATTAAAAAGTTATGGTAAACAAAATATCATGCTGTTGATATAAAAACAAACACATAGACCAATAGAACAGAATAAAGAACCCAAGAATAAATCCATGAATTTACAGCCAATGAATGAATGGATAAAGAAAATGTGGTTTCTGTACACAATAAAATACTATTCGGATATAACATGAAATACTGTTTTTCCAGCCACATGGATAGAACTGGAGGACATTAAGTGAAATGAGCCAAGCACAGAAAGAGAAATAATCACATGTTCACACTTATATGTGGGAGCTAAAAAAGTCTGTCTAGTGGAGGTAGAGAGTTGAATGATAGTTACCAAAGACAGGGGAGATTGTTCTGTGGTGAGTTAATGAGAGGGTTATCTCATGTTGGTTAGTGGGTACAAACAGAAGGAATAAGTTCTAATGTTTGAGAGCAAAGTAAGATCACTATGGTTAAAACAATATATTGTATATTTCAAAATAGCTGGAAGAGGGGTCTTAAAATGTCTCCATCACAAAAATGATAAATGCTAGTGGTGATGAATATCCTGAATACTCTGAATTGTCATTACACATTCCATGCATTTGACAATATATCAAATGTACTTGATAAATATGTGCAGATATGTTATATTGGTTAAAAAATGAGAAAGCTGAAATTACATAGAATCAAAATATTAAAAATTTACTAAGAGAATCTTATTAACAACTTTATGACCATAAATCCAGCAGCTTAGATAAAATGGTATACATCTTTAAAGATACAAACTTCCAAAGCTAACTCATGGGTATACATAAAAAATAAATTTAAAAATCTTTTTTACAAAGGAATCTGAAATTCAGATAGTATCATAGATCATTGGTGAATTCTACCAAACATTTAACATACATACACACACACGCACACGCACACACTGTCTATACAAATCCTTCCAGAAAATTGAATAAGGGAGAATATGTTTCTAATTCATTCTATGCTGACAGCAATATCTCGATACCCAAATATGATACATGCATCAAAAGTAAACTACATATATGCCTCATAAACTTAGATGACCAATTTATAAACAAAATTTTAGCAAATCAAATTCAACCTTATATAAAAAGGATAGTACCTTTTGAACAAGTGCAATTTATCTCAGGAATGCAAAGTTGACTTAAAATTTGAAAATCAATAAATGCAATTCAGTATATTAGTAAACTAACATAAACCCCATGTGATTATCCCAACAGACACAGAAAAATCTTTGAAGAAAATCCAACATCAATTTCTGATAAAAACAAAACAAACAAACCACAAAGTCTTAGTAAAGTACTACTAGAAGGGGATGTTTTCAAACTGATAAGAAGCATCTGTGAAAAACCTATGAATAAAATTATACTTACTTGGGAAAGACTGATTATCCTACAAGATTAGAACAACATAAGAATGTGCAGTGTTTACCATCTCTATTCAACATTGTGTGGGATAGTCTAAAAAGCACAGTAAGATTTTTTTTAAAAACCCCAAATAACTAAAATGCATCCAACATGATCGTCTATGTGGAAAATTCAACTGAACCTACATACACACACATAAGATAAAAAGATGTAGATTCAATAGTTGAGTTTAACAATGGTTCAGAACCCAAGATCAATATATAAATATCAATTTTATTTCTATATGCTAATATCAAATAGAAAAATCTTTAAAAATGCATACTAACTACAAGAGTATTTAAGAAACAACATTCTTTGGGAGAAAAACTGAGCAAAAATGTTAAAGGCTTGTACAGTGCACTAAATAAATGGAGAGACATACCATATTCATTAATTGGAAGATTCAATATTGTTAAGATGCTAATTTCCTCAAATGGGTGTATAGATTCAATGAAATACCAATTAAAATTCCAATATACTTTTATGGGGGGAGATATAAATTGATAAACTGATTCTAAACTTCAGATAGAAATGCAAAGGATCTGGAATAAACAACTTTGGTAAAATAGAATAGAGGGTTCTGAAATAGTTGCAGTTGCCTATAAGCATAGACAGACAACTTATTTGTAACAATGATACAAATGCAATTCAGTGAAGAAGGAATAGTTTCTTGGCAAATGGTGCTAAAACAACTGGATATTCATATTTCAAAAAAACCTTCAATCAGTTTCTTGCACCATATTCACAAATTAACTCAAAATGAATCATAGACATCAATGAAAACCTGAAACTAAAATACTTCTATTAATAGAAGAAAACATATTTCTATTAATAGAAAACATACTTCTATTAATATAAGAAAATTTTTTTTGACCAAGAGTTAAGTCCAGATTTCTTGGTTACAACCAAAAGCACAATTCATAAAAGAAAGCATTGATATATTGTACTTTATCATCATAAAAACTACTGCTCTTCCAAAGTCATTGTTAAAGGGATGAAAAGGCATTCCATAGACTGGTGGGAAATAGTTATAAAGCATATGTCTCATAAAGGGCTTGTCTCCAGAATACATAAAGAACTCTCCAAACTAAATAAAAACAACTTAATAAAATGAGGAAGTGATTTGAACAGACATTTCATCAAAGAAGACGCACAGGTGGAAATGTATCATATGAAAAGATGCTCGCCCTCAATAGTCATTAGGAAAATACAGCTTAACACTACAATGACAGAAAAATACATGTTACCTAGAATAGCTAAAATTAAACAAGACTGATAATTCCAAGCATTGGTGAGGATGTGGAGAAACTGACAGTCCCATTTTTTATGTGAATTTGAAATGATACAGCCATTTTGAGGAACTTTGGCATGAAGAAAAACATTACATATACATCTACCATATGATCTAGGATTCTACTCCTAGGTATATTCAAAAAATAAAATATATATCCATATGACAGCTTCTGTTCTAGTAGCTTTATTTGTGATAATCAAAAACTAGAAACAACCTAAATATCCATCAACAAGCGAATAGATAAATTACACTGTGGTATAGATACATGATGAAATACTATTCAGCAATTAAGAATGAACTATTGATACATGCCACAGCATGTATGAATCTCAAAATATGCTGAATGAAAGAAGCTAGATGAAAGAGAGTAGAGACTAGCCTGGCCAACATGGCAAAAACCCGTCTCTACAAAAAATTAGCCAGGCATGGTGGTGTGCATCTGTGGTCCCAGCTACTGAGAGGTTGAGGTAGGAGAATCATCTGAGCCCAGGAGGTTGAGGCTGCAGTGAGCTGTGAAGTGAGCCACTGCACTCCAGCCTGGGTGACAGAGCTAGACCCTGTCATACACACACACACACACACACACACAAAGACAAAAGAGAGTACATACTGAATTATTCCATTTATACAAAGTGCTAGCAAATGCAAATTGATGTCCAAGCACTGAAAGCAGAACAAAAATTGCCTGGAATGGGATGGGGCAGAAAAGGACTGGAGGGAGGAACTGCTAAGGGGCTTGAGAGAAGTTTTGGGGGTGATGAATATGTGTACTATCTTGATTATGATAATAGTTTCACAGGTCTACATATGTCACAACAGGAAATTATATTTAAAAATGTACAGTTCATGTAATGTTAATTACATCTCCATAAAACTGTTTAAAAATGAAAATAATGTTTTAATAAAATCATGACATAAAATTTTATTAATAGTTGCCATGACTCAAATCCAGAAAGAATATGTTACTTGAAACAATCACCTCTTTACCATAGATCAGTAAAGGAGACTGTGATGAATGACAAAGGAATTAGCAACCATTACGTTCATCTCACATTGTCTTTCCTTTCATTATTGTGCCTTGAGTGACTTTTGCTGCCTTTTAAAATCAGTTGAATTTACCTCTCAATGATCATGACTTTGTTATTAAAACATGCTGTGAGCCTTAAGAATAGTCATTCTTGACAGCTTAACCGCAATACCATCTCCCTGTATCTCCCACCTATTTCCACTTCTAGGCCCTGGAGGACTTGCCTTTGCTCCTACTGGGATTTAGCATTCATAGATCTCCACCCCAGGTGGCCTTGCTTTGACTCTAGGGCATTTTGGGGTCTGATCCTTCCTTTCCAGCTTTGTCTTGCTTTTTGTCCTGGTAGAACTTTCTCACAGGTAATTATCAGATGAAAATTATTTCAGCTTTTATTGCCCTCTCCCCCACACACTTATCCTTCCTTAGGAAGGATTCTTAGAGCACATTTCTTAATCTTAGCACCTAAAAAAAAGTATATGTTTCTTGAACTTTGAGCAACAGAATTCCTGGGGGCCTAGCTAAGACATGGAATGCGAGTCCCACCCCCAAATTTTCTGATTGAATAGATCTTGGATGGGTTCAGAAATTTGCATTTTTAACTAGCTTCTACATAATACTGATGCTGCTGGTCTGGAACTACACTTTAGGAACTACTGATTAAGAACACAGGCTTTGAAGTTTGATGGATTGTGGTTCAAATCTCAGCAATCTATCTTAGGGCAATTTACTTATTTTAGCTCCGCTTCAGCTTCCTCCACAAATTAGTAATTAAAATTATTTCCTCTTTATAGGACTGTTGTAAAGGTTAAATATGTTAATGCCTTCAAGCACCTAAACATATCAGGGCTTAATAAACAAGAGCTAGTGTTACTCTTAGTAGTTATATTAATTATCATCATCAGACCAGCCATTGAGAAAACAGGTGGAAAGGGCAACTATTCCCCTCAGCAGGTGCCATCAGCAGAGACTCCCTTTCCATCCAGTTCTCCCAGCACTCATTGCCCCCTGACTCATCCTATAGGCATCTATCCCAGGAGCCTTCTGTTCTCTGGGTGAGGATTCTCCTGCTGTCTCCCTGTCATCCAAGGTTTGCTCTTTCCCATATTCCAACTAATTGGGTCTAAACTTTATGACTTAGCCATATTAACTTAAGAATGCTCCACATTGGGAAAATATATGTAACTGAACTGGTGTGTTGAATATCTGATGTTCCAACTATTTCCCTCAAATTTTTAGTGACATTATGCAAATTTTAGAAGGGGAAGGGATTGGAGTGTGAGAGTATTTTGGAATGTGTGTAGGTACCTAAACATATACTGTGGTAGGCTAGAAGGGCCACCCTGTGATGGGTTGTACAGTGTTTTCGTACCTCTCTGATGACACTCTATAGGGGGCTGATTTCTTCACTCAGCTGAGACCTGACTCTCGCACTTACTATAAGTTAAAACAGAATCCAATGAAGATTTTGCCATCAACCTGCAGGAATTCTGGCTTGAAAGGCTCACGTGCTTTGCTCTTCACTGCAGACTTCCTCCTGGGTTCCTCGTCATTGTCATCTTTCCCCATTCTCAAAGGAGTCATCAGATCTAATCCAAAGACAATAACCTTATACCTTAAACATGTGAACCAGTGCCTAGTGCCCTGTATCTTGCCACTATTTGAAATCCTAAAGTTGGAGCAGGAGGCTTTCAAAATTTAGACACGACACTGCCAACTACCTTATTATTTGACAGCATAGGAAAGTAACCGAGCTCAGCCTTCCAGAAGGCAGATATATTGCTTTATGAACCTTTCTGCAAAACATATAAAAGTGATAGGGAAAAGGAAGGAAGGACTCAGGGTTGGCTAGTTATGTACCCTGACAAGCAGCATTTGTGGCTGTTCTTTTCTATCACCTTGTACAAACGAAACACAGGTAAGTAAAATAAGTATGCATGCAGGAACTTTCTATTTCCCCTTTCTCAATTGAGGGGCATCCAACCATAAATATGTTTCAAAAGAGGTTTAACATTTCTGATAGATTGATTTGAAGCAGCTCAGAGCTACATTTGAATATCAGAGGTCTTGTTGCAAGGGCTTCCTGCCACCACCACAGCCATTCTTGGAGGATTTCTCACTTGCTGTGTGCCAAAAGAGGTATTGGTTGCAAGTTTCCTTTGTTCTTATTTTATGCCGTATTTTGGACTCATTTTTAAGTTGCATAATTTGATAACTAGAACTAAGTATTATCCCCTACAATCAATTTTTTCTCCCACTGCTCTAAGGCACATTTTCTTTGTTTCTTGCTTTCACATTAAGTTCAGTGGATTTGCCAAAATGTTTCAAATCACATATGTGGTCAATGCTTATGGCTTTCTAACCTCTTAAAAAGTCCAGCCCTCTATGCTCTGTTATCTGAGATGGACAGAAAAGCTGCTCAATACTTCTAGCCTACCACAGTTTATATCTAGGTACTCACACACATTCAAAAATACTCTCACACTCACAATCCCTTTCCCTTCTAAAATTTTCATAATGAATGCCACTACACATTTGAGGGAAATAGCTAGGACATCAGGTATTAAACACATCAGTTTAGTTACATATATTTTCTTAAGGTGGAGTATTTGGGGGTTAGATGACTAAGTCATAAAATACATCCTCCATTAGTTGGAATGTAGGCAAGAGCAAACCTTGGTGACAGGGGGACAGCAGGAGGGTCCTGGCCCATAGTGGAGAAGACACCGGGGATAGGTACCTGTAGGATGAGTCAGAGGGCAATGAGTGCTGGGAGAATAGGATGGAAAGGGGTGTTTGCTGATGGCACCTGCTGAGGGGACAGCTGCCCTTTTCACGTTTTCTCATTGGCTGGTCCAATGATGATAATGAATGTAAGTACAAAGTAACATTAGCTCTTGTCTATTAAGCCCTGATATGTTTCAGGTGCTTTGTGGATATTAACATACTTTATCTTTAGAATTTGATAAATACATAATTGAAAATGATACTGGATAATGTATAATATTAATTTTGCACTAAAGTGACTCACACATTACATGAAGTCTGTTCTTAATAAACAAAAGCTTTAGGTATCCATGGTGAGATTAAGAAGCAGTAAAAGTTCAAGCTAGATTTGGTTTCCCCTGGCAATCTTTCTGTCTTTTCTAGATCATCTGGCTCTGCCTCCTATCAGTTAATGTGTGCAGGCTAATCTTAGTGGGAAACTGAACCAAACTTAATTAGAAAAGTAATCTTCTGAGAAGCACCTTCCTTCCCACCACAGAATGTATACTAGATTCTCCATGTGCAAGTTGTTCTATATGAAGTAGAAAACAAATACATTTCAAAAGGTAATTTAAAATATCTCAAAGAATCAGACTTCTCATTTAATTACAGCTATATTGAAGATACAATATGGGCGTATGTGCATTCATTTATTCACAAACATACATATTTGCATCTACAATATGTTGTACATAGTGAGGATACAACTGTGAACAAAATAGATAGAAATTCTTGCTTTCATGGAGTCTACACTTGTGTCCTGAGGAGGGGAGACCAGCAAGTCAATAGGTAAAGTAGTTATTTATGTGGCCATAGGTATGGTGGAGAACAGTAAAACAGCAAAAGGGAGTAGTCAGTGGTGATTTGGGTTGTTAACTCATAACTCATAGAACCATATGGGGATCACAGCCCAAGGGTTGAGGGATACCCTGGTGGTCCTGGGCTTCTGGTGGGGTCTGAGACACGCAGGGAGAAAGGGCATCATGAGATCAGTCCTAAGATTTCCAAGCCAGATGGTGAGGGTAAGACAGTGGCTGTTGGGAAAGGAGGGGTTAGGATCTTTTCAGGAGCACCCAGAGTTCTGTGGTTCCTCCTTTAACAATAACATGGAGATGCAGAGGCCCAAGATGGTTTAGACTGAGGGAATCTGGGACTCTGTGCCTGAGGAATCCGAACATTAGAACCTCTTGCTCCAGATGTGTAAAACTTCTGAGGAACATAGAGGGATCACCTCCTAGCAGCCTCCTAGGCTTATCTTGCCTGAACTCTTTTGAAGGCATTTAAATTTAAGTAAGGATGAAGAACTTACTGCAGCTTTGTTTTTATTTTTGTCAGTTTGCACAAAAGTTACACGAAACCTGTTCAGGGAATGGTGGTGAGGTGGTAGGGCACAGATTGCTCTGGGATCCAACTCCCTGAAAAGCTTAGGATATTACTTCACAATGCTGATGTGGAGTGAAGAAGTGAAGGTAACTTCCTAGCGTGTCTACATCAGAAAGGAGGTTTAGATGAAGTTAGATTGTGTGCCTTAATTTGTGCCTTCCATGTGAGCAGTGACCACTTGATCTCTGGGTACTGCTGAGAGATACATGGATATCTCAACTCTGTGAGGAAGAGCTTGGGGGTCGCTGCGGACTGGAGACTCACCACTCTTGAGACTGAGAAGTTGTATTGCACCTTCAGCGAGGCTGTCTCACAGCCAGTGGTTTGAACCTCTCTGGAGAGAGATTATTTCTAGGTATTCATGAATCTTGGCAACAATGAATGCTTTGGCTTCCCAGTCGGTCCCCATCCCATTTAATTCTGAAACTATATCCAGCTCCCAAGGTGGTCCCAGTCTCTACCATGCACACCTCAAAGAGGTGGTTTATTAGAGATTCTGTCTAAAATCCTAGAAAACAGCAATATTCTGTAAAAACCATAATTGAAGAGAGGATCAAGAATGAGACAGGAGGGAGGTTTAAGAATAGTTCTCAGGGATACACTCGACAGTGTGCCTTGCTACTGTTTTTGAGTCCGATTATCTTCAAGATTATATGAATGTTTATGAAAAAGACATTCTGTATATATGTGTTCAACACCCTTCCATCAGTCTCTCAAGTGTCCTGCAGAATGGGGTGCTGAACATTAAAGTACTGCATGTCACTTGAAGAAGTGAGTACAACTTCGTAATGTGTCTGTTTTCAAGGGAGAAAATGTGTGTTTTGTGGGAGGACTGGACTCAACATTTCAAACATTTACGTAAGGAAAAAATAGTCCCTGAGTATTTTACATATCTTGAGTGAGAAACATGGAAAAAGTTCAAAATTTTGGATGTTAGCCTTCCTTTCTGCCTTTTCTTAAAGACCAGGTAGTCCTGATAATTCTAGAAGAGACATAATTAGCAGGAAATGAGTGTGGCATTAATTTTTTATTGTGTCAACATTGTAAAATTTTTCTTTTAAGATCTAATTTGCTGATGAATTAAGAGGGAATCCTATTGGTACAAGAGAATATAAACATAAATATTTTCTTTCATATTTTGGAGTAAGCTTTATGAAAGAAATAGGAAATTATTGTTTGTGGCTCATTAAAATAGCTATTTATAATTACTCTATTTTGACATCTACTTTATAAGAATATGATAATTCTGACCTTCAGTTGTAGAGTCAGTGAGATGCAGACTTTGAAACTGCCTTTCACAGGACATGCTTTCATCATGAACTGCTTCAGGGGATGGGCATTCAATGTACGTGTACAGCTGCCAGAAAATGTTTGATGTTCAGTGTGTTTGTTTCATATCTGTTATGCTTATCACTAATTGTCTACCTATAAAGAAGTGAGAACATGTTGAATTAAGGTGAACAAATTGCACCCAATCCTCAACTTTAAAGGCGGGTTGTTCAAATAGTTTCATAAAAATATAAATGGATATACTTAAGTGAATATTTTAGCAATTTCCCTAATAGGTGCATAAAATGGTCAATGAGGCTTTCTAAATGCTTTAAAAAGAATCTCATAGTTAAAGGTGTTGAAAAGTCAAGTGGTAGAAATTATTAGTTGGTTGATTAGTTTATAGAGTACAAATTTTAACAAGAAGTCATAGAATAATTTCTAATAAGGAACATGCTTTTTTTTAATAAAAATAATTACATTATCTTGGTTATAAATTCTGTTTTCTCTTTTAATAGCAATTTTAAATCACAAGGATAATATGTACTTGTTGCACAAAATTTAGAAAATACAGGCTTGTCAAAGGAAGAAAATAAAAATTATCTATTAGCGTATAGGGTTATCATACCATATAGAGTTAAGCAGTACTAATATTCTGAAGTATTTCCATCTAGTCTTTTTCTTATACACGTATTTTATATTTAGTAAAAATAGGGTCTATATATATATGACCCATATTTATATATATAGTTTTTGGCTCATTAGTTTGGTTTAATATTATAAAGACATTTGTGAGGGAAATGTTCTTATTTTTTTCCTATAATTTTACTTGAAATGCTTTCTCAATAGTTCGTGTAGATATACTATGGTTTCTTTAAACAGTCACTTTATTCATATTTAGGTTTCAGTGTTTCCAAGTTGTTGCTGTTATCAAACAACTTTATAACAACTATATCCATATACACTATTTAAAATACTTATCTCATTATTTTTGATAAATTTTTAAAAATGTCATTGCTGGATTACAGGTCTATACATTTTTGCTAACCCTTCAGAGAGGATATATCATTTACAGTGTTACCAGTAGTATATGAGAATGCTTGTTATATTTTACCTTTCCAAAATTAGATGCTATCTTATTTACATTTATTTATTTATTTTTCTTAACCTAACTACTCAGCACGGTAGCAATCTTCTTTTAATATATGAACAAATATAAAGATAAAATTATATGTTACTTTCTTTTAGAAACTCTATTTGCTTTTATGTTTAGGAAGAGCTTCCCTATTCTCAGAATAGGTTAATATTTACACTGTTTTCAACATTCCTTTATGGTTTTATTTTTAGATTTAGAATTTTAATCCAACTTAAATTCATTTTTATCTTGTATGTAATAGGTAAGGTAGAAATTTAATTTCATTTTTTTAAAAAAATGAACTTTTCTAGAACAATACATTCTTTCATCACATATTTGGATGTCGCCTTAATTGTATACTAAATTGTAATACACACATGGGTTCCTTTCTTACTTTCTAGTCACTTCTGTTTATTTCTTTTCCAATAGCACATTGGTTAAAATTACATCTTTATATATTAGCACACCTGGTAGGTTGGATTTTCCAATGCACCAAATGCATTTTTTCATGTATTTAAATTTTTCACAAGAAATGTTTATTTTGTTAACTTATTTAAAAAGTTACAAAAATTGTATAGAATTTCCATTTAATTTATTGTTAGATAACCTAATAAATTTGAGTTTTTACATTCAGAAACTTGGTTTGTTTCCTTATTATTTTTAATAGGTTTTAGTAAACTTTGTGGCTTTTGTAAAATATGTATCCACCGAAAATTAATGTTTATTTCGTTTCCTCTGGAATGTCTGTTGAAGTTTTTGGACCATTTAAAATATAGTCATTGATCTTTTAAAAACAATCAATTTCTAAGAGCTCTTTCTGTATAAGAATTATAGGATAAAGTAGGTATTAAAATTTTTTTGATAACTATCCAGTTTCCCAGCCAAATTTGTTCTGCAAACCTGTTTTCCCCTATTGATTTGAAGTACAACTTTATCACATACCAAATTTTCATATATGGTTAGGCCTGTTAAACTTTCTATTATATTTTTTGGATAGCTCCACATCCTTTACTAGTTTCAAAATTTTCTTTTAATACACGTATGTGTTATTTTATATACGTATTTATGTGTGTGTGTGTGTGTGTGTGTATAATATATGTTTTGACATCTGTACATTCATTTTGTACCCTGTTACCTTACTAAATTCTTTTGTTTAAAGTAGTTTTTGTTAATTTTCTTGGGGCTTTCAAGAAAACAATCACCTATCATCGACAAATAGTGACATTTTTACTTCCTTCTTTCCAATTTTCCTCCTCTGAATTCTCTTTTCTAATTATATTAGCTAGTATATATGTATTCATCTATCTATCTGTCTGAAATGTAAGATAATAGCCATCCTTGTCTATACCTGACTTTATCAGGAATGTCTTCAGTGTTTACCTATTAAGCATAATTCTGGCCTTTTAGGATGAGGTAGATACATTTTTTTATCGTGTGAAAATTGTCCACTTCAGTGGACAAAATTGGAAAATTTATCAAGAATATTTATCACTGTATAACGTCATTTTATAGAAATGGTAACATGCTCGCTCTTCTCACTTTACTAATAAGACAAATTATACTAATAGGGTTCCTAATACTGAGCTGTCTTTGCAGACCCCTACTAAGACCCACTTGGTTGGGTTGTGTAATTATTTTAATCTCCTGCTGGTGTCTGTTTGCTACCAAAATATATAATCCCTTTCCCACAATCTTTGAAAATCCAGGTTTTTCATGACTTTACTTTTTTTTTTTTCCCCCAAGATGGAGAATTGCTCTGTTGCCCACGCTGGAGTGCAGTGGTGCGATTTTTGCTCATTGCAACCTCCACCTCCTGAGTTCAAGCAATTCTCCTGCCTCAGCCTTCTGAGTAGTTGGGATTACAGGTGTGCACCACACCTAGCTATTTTTAATTTTTTAAATTTTTTTTGTATTTTTAATACAGACAGGGTTTCACCATGTTGGCAAGGCTGGTCTCGAATTCCTGACCTCGTGATCTGCCCGTTACAGCTTCCCAAAGTGCTGGGATTACAGGCGAGAGCCACCATGCCTGGCCTTTTTGTGACTTTGATACACAAACTCAGGTGAGTTTAAAACCTGACCTGAGATGATATTAGACTCTTCATTATATTTATTCAGTCTCCTTAGTATCATTATTATATATTTTGTTGCAGAAATGTTCATGTAATTTATTGACAAATGTGTCCCTGGATGACTAGTAATATATTGTACAATAAATGAAATGCATTTCCTATGTAAATACAGAACTCAGGGGTTTTAGATCGAGAATTTTGTAATGGCATTTTATTTAAGACTTCCCCATTAATAACGTAAGTAAGGTTGCTTTTTAGCTTCATTTTTTAGTTTGCAATCTTTGGTTCATATCAATATTATATACCATTTAAAAAAAGAAAGCTTTTTTCTTGCCTTTTCTCTAGAAAAATTTCAATAAAGTTAGGGTTATCTTTTCTTCAAATGTTTGATAAAATATTTTAGGTTATAAAGATATAATAGACATAACAATTATTTAATAAAGAAGCCTGTGAAATAAAGCATCAAAGTTCCCTGCTTCTGGATTCTTACTTCCACTTCTTACTTCCTCTTCTGATCACTGGATTAAGGTTAAGAATTTGGTGTGTAGGCCAGGCGCGGTGGCTCACACCTGTAATCCCAGCACTTCGGGAGGCCAAGGCAGATGGATCACCTGACGTCAGGAGTTTGAGACCAGCCTGGCCAACATGGCAAAACCCAATCTCTACTAAAAGTAAAAAATTGAGCTGGGCATGGTGGCAGGCGCCTGTAATCCCAGCTACTCAGGAGGCTGAGGTAGGAGAATCGCTTGAACCCAGGAGGCAGAGGTTGCAGTGACCCGAGATTGCACCACTCTGCTCCAGCCTGGGCAACAAAACAAGACTCCATCTAAAAAAAAAAAAAGTGTGTATTGTGTATATTCTTTCGGAACTTTATCAATAGACTTTTTAGTGAGATAATAATTTTGGTATATTTTGAATCTTTGTATTCTGTATGTGAACTATCTGTTCACATATCTATCTATTGTTTTTATTGTTATATTTATTTGTAAATATTTAATGTTTTAAAGACTTTAGCTCTTTTCTCTACCTTCTCACTTCTACTGCCTAAAAGTAATAATTGAATCATTATTAACATTCTATTTTGTAGCCACTTAACTTTTCTCCTATACACATACAAATTCAATGTCTATTTAAAATGGTATGTTATTTAAAATAAAAATCTTATTTTATTATAAAATACATATTCATTTTAAAATACATAACATAAAATGTACATATTAGATATATAGTATCATTATTATATTACATACAAAATAACATATAATCTTCTATACAGTTTTTGCTTATTTTACATGGCAGTAAAAATATCGGTAGTCTTTTTAAAGGCTGTTATATATTTCATTACCCTAGTGAAGAATTACTAGGTTTTCTCCCAACTTTTCACTCCTAAAATGCAGTGAAAATTTTGTACGTGAATGTGGGACAAAGTACAAGAGGTGAAACTGCTGATTTTCAGTGATATAAACATTTTGAAAGAAAGTGTCCTCTTAAAAGTTTACAACATTTTCTCCACTCTTTCTCCACTCAATACCTTTGCTAATATGAGGAACCATCAATCTCACATTATCATCAATAAAAAATTGACATCCCATTGTTTTAATTTCTATCTCCTTATCCTTTTGGGGATTAAGTATTACATGTTTTTTTATATGTTTATTAGACATTTCATTTTCTTATGTAAATTTCTTTATATGCTCTTTACCCATTTCCTGCCCTATAGAATTGTTTTTCTTTCTCTTATTTTATTTTCTGAGATCAAGTCTCTCCCTGTCGCCCAGGCTGGAGTGCAGTGGCGTGATCTTGGATCACTGCAAACTTCGCCTCTTGGGTTCAAGTGATTCTCCTACCTCAGCCTCCTGAGTAGCTGGGATTACAGGTGTGTACCACCATACCTTCTAATTTTTTGTATTTTTAGTAGAGATAGGGTTTCACCGTGTTAGCCAGGATGGTCTTGATCTCCTGACCTTGTGATCCGCCCACCTCAGCCTCACAAAGTGCTGAGATTACAGGCATGAGACACTGCGCCTGGCCTTTCTTATTTATTTTAAGGAGCTCTTTGTGTATTAGAGATATTAACAATTGTATTTGGCAAATATGTTCTCCCAAGGACCTTTAGAAGATATTGGATGCCTATGAAGTCCCTTCTCTTTCTTATTTGTGCATGGCTCATCCCCTTTGTTGTCCTCTTCTTTTATATTAATATTCGCCCTTTTGCCTAGTTTATCTTCTGCCTATTTGTATCACTACTAAACTAGAAGGGAGTGAGGAATATAGCATTAAATATTTGAAAAGGGCTTGTGACAACTTTAATTTAGTTGAAAAGCAATGAAAACTTGATATGTGTACAGGATTTTCTGGGAGCATTCTGTCTTTCCAGTTTTTTCATGGGGTGATATTTCCTTCTGACTCTATATATGCGAAAACACAGAACTCACTGACATACCGACTAATCAAATGTAAAAAATGCAGTCTGTCATTTGAATGCTCCAGTGATCAAATATTTTGATAACTGACTACATATTTTATTTTTTAATACAGATGTTCAACATTCTATAAATACAGATTCTTAATGACTTGGGACAAAAATATCAGCATGTATGAACAACTGAAGAATGGAATGAGTGGCTGCAGAGCAAGAGGTTGAAATTAATATTAATTCACATACAAAAATAAATGACAGGCATTCTTAGCTATATACATAATATATACATATAGTCCCATTACTGGTCAAATTTAAGGTCAGTTTCCAAATGTTTGAAATATTTCTGTGACATTCCAAACCAGAATGTTTTCTTTAAACAGATGCTATGCTAAATTATTTTTTTCATAGTATAAAAACAAAAATCCATAAAGAGTGCTCATTAATTCACATAGAAAGGCCTGGGCTGAAAGATAGGTCAAAGTAACACAGTCTTAGGGAAAGAAAAACAGTCTGAAAATGTCATATTTTTCAAGAAGGCATTTGTATTGCTAGTTCTTGAAGCTGTGTAAAGGAAAGAGAAACAAATGCTTAATAATACTTTTAGAAACAATAAATTCCTATGTTAATCCCCCCAATTCTCACCAAATGAAAAATCACTCTCATCTTTTTCCTCCTATTATACGTGTTACACAGACTCTGTCCAGTCATTTGTATCTTTCCTTAGTGTTTTTATTTTATTCAGGCTAAACTGATAGACTCTTTTTGGCGCTGAACTAATTGTAATATGAATAGATTACTGTATATTTTGTAGTTTGGGTATAGTCATTGATAACCATTGAAAATCTTGTTTAAAATATTCATGGAGACAAGGAAATTTAAAACTCTCTTCTTCACACGATTAGAGAAAATTTCTAGAAATATATGTTCTTAAATTTATTCTTCAAATTATATTATCAAGAATAAAGACATGCTACCCTTCTTTAGGGAGTAGATTAGCTTGCACTTTATAATATTAAAATATTTATTTCTAAAGATAACTGTTATATTTTTGTTGGTAAACTACTGTTTTATGGAAAACCTATGTAAATATTGTTTTGCTTCTTTGTTTTGTTTGCTCTTAATATCAAAACAAAGATTTTTATATTAGCTGAATATTGAATTTTAAGTTTAGATGTGACAGATTCTATCACATTAAAAAGTTTATATCTTTAATATAAAATTTATATCATATTTTAAAAGTTTTATAACTTTAATGCTTCGTGCTTTTGGCAAGTTGTAATTCAGAAAGGCAGAAAAATCAATTTTAATATGAAAAAAGAAAGTATTTGACAGCCTAGATAATCAGCCTTTATGCAAACTGAAAATTACTTGTCTACCAAATTATCATTTATGAAGATTGTAGAAAATGTTATGACTGTTTATAAGTTAAAATTTATTGCCTCTACCTTGAATCCATAGCATATATTTTTAGCTTATTGTTGCTTTTTAAAAAATCTATGAACATAGCAGCTATAGTTAAAATAGTTTATACTATAATGGGCATATTTATATTCTCATATATAATGAGACAGACTTAAATCATGTGTTGGAAATTTAAGTTATTCCAGTTATACTGTCATAATTAACATTTATTTTCCTCCATGTCTTCTATATATCATTTATCTGTTTCTGTTTTCTGGGCTAGGCTTGGAATGAAAACTAACAAAACCTGGGACTCAGTCTGTCTTCTCAATAAAATTATTAGTACCACAGGTGGCCATAGGAGTCTTCAGTGGTTCTTGATATACTCTTCTTTGGCAATGATTATACTTTAGTTTTAGGGCATATGTGACTAATTAGTGGCATTTAATAAAAGTAAAAAGATAACATATCATAATGTTATAATCAGTCCTTCCACTAATTTAAATTCAGATTTATTTCCCTTATGTAAGAAAAGAAAATTTGTTTGGAAGTAACAAGAGGGAACAAAAGTGGCCATTTCATAGTGCTTCATAATTTAAAAAAATCAGAAAACTTAACTAATATATTTTGTGTACTTAGCATCTGTTTATCAGAAATACGAGTGGTTACATAAAGTCTATTCATTATACATTTTTGTACAAAGAGGATTTCATTTGGAGCAAAATTTCTATTCTGGCATGATAGAAATAGGACAATCTTGGGTGACATCAAATTAAGTGTGACTAGTTTGTAGCGGCTGATTTAACATATGACATAGACATTAACTCTGGGTATATTATGGGCTTTATTGTAGGATCGTTAGAAGGATATGATAGATGCATGTGTAAAACTATATTTTAAACATATACTTTATATGTTCTAATTCTGTGAATATGCTGGATGTGTCTAGACAAGAAATTTTAACTATAACCATAATTGTGACACAAAACTAAAAGTGAGACAAAGCTAACCAGGGCCACCTAGGGAAAGAAAGATCCTCAAGGACTTGTTTAGACAGTTGCTTCTAGGGGAAAAAAGAAAAAAAAGCAGTTTTCAGTCCAAGACTTGTCAATCCAATTTTTAAAGATTGATTAGGTAGTTGAGTTTTTCTTCCTTTTATCCTTGGAGAAAATGAAAAATAACACTTTCTTTTCTACTTTAGATTCACCATTCATATACTTTATGACAGTTTGGTCTTACCTGAGGCTTCTCTTCTCTAGAACAAATTATGCTAACTCTTTATATCTGTCCTCACAGGTCCTATTTTTCAACCATTAATTCTTATTATTGTTCTTTCTTGTATCTTTTCCAGTTTCTTCAGCCCCTTTTAAAATTTAAAGTCTTAAATTTAATATCTTTGCATATATTTATGTTAGATGAGTTAGAACTTTAGGAGTGTTATTTCTTTCTGCTAAGTCAGAGATGGTCACTATGACAGGTAGATTGGAGAAAGGAGATAAGAAGAAAAAGAGAAGCCAGATGAGCAACTTAATATTCGAGTTAACCAAATTATATGATCAGAAATAGCAAAACCTGTGTCTGGAAAATGTCACAAAGGTTTTTAATAAGTTCTTTGGAAGATATCAAAACACAAAAATGATTATCAGAAACAACCAGAGCTACTTAAAAAATCTTTTAAAAAGATTTTTTATCTTTTATAAAAGATAAAAGATATTTTTACGCTTATTTTTACTAATTACCCTTCTATGAAGGAAAAGATTAGTTAGTGAGCTCCAGATTCAGGGCAAAAAATAACTAATAGAGAAAGATGATGACTGCCAACTCAAGAAAAGGCACAGAAATTCAGCATGAGAGTGAGTGAGCTTATGTTATTTAGGGACTGGAACTACTTTTTCAAGCAGATACTAATGACAGAGGGAACATTTGTAGAGTATGACCTAGTAAATAATTTTTTTCCCTTTTCAGTAGTACATGGTCACAAGGCAAAGTGCGCTATTGGCTTTGTTGATGTGCTGTCTTGGCTTTATAGCATTGCATTGTCTTCTCTGTAGCATCATGTTGATTTTGGGGGATTAGGATATTGTAGTTGTTTCAACCTCTCAATTCCATGAGGGACAAAAATGAACCAGTAATGTTATAAATAAAACAAGTTCCCCTCTATAGCAATTACTGTGAGAGCACAGTTCCACTGTAATAAAAACCTGGAATAAAAGCCCTAAACTTTTTTATCTTTATTACTTCAATGTAAGTGCATCGATACTTTTATTTTATATTACTTGAATTTTACATTTAACTTTAAACCTGACGTCTTATCTGTGTTCCAAACAAAATACCTGGCATTTATCCTACTCTGTATCCTAGCTTATGCACCACAAAATGGGGTGAATTGCTTTATTGGCTCTACAAAAGAGAGGAATGCAGTCACTACAAAAGGATGGTACTGTGTTCTTTCCAATATCTTCCTTATAAATCAACAAGAAATAATAGGGATCACAACAAAGTCAGCTTACAAGAGCTTACATTCCCCAGATGGAAAGTTGCACAATAAACCCACTGCCGGTTTATTTTCACTTTAAGGCGGGATAAAAATACACATCTGCCATGCCCATATTGAAAAGCCACAGGCAGATCTTAGAGGGCTCTTGCATTGAATGGTGTGCAGTAGTGAAATATTTTTATTTTGTGCTAACCCCTCTTCGAAAGCTAATGCAGTGTGGTCTTACCATTTTTGCAGACAGGACAACATTGTTCTGGTTCATAGACTGGGTTGACACACTCAGGAACTGCGCAGTCTGCTACAACACAGTGAACTTCATTGCTGGGCTCACAGCGACACCATTCACATGGAGAGGGCTAGGAACAAATCTAAAATTAGCCCCTTTTCTCCTATAACTTAATGCTTGCACATTCATATGCTGTCAGAAGACAAAACATCAGTGTTTATTATACTGGCTTTATTGTATTAATTCCATTTACCATGTCTATGATCATTCTACCCCGGTGGAAGGCAACCTGGACACCCAAGCCAAAGTGGATGACAACCTGCACTCAGGTTGCTGTGAACAACTGCAGCATCCATGTATGACTTTTCTTATATCTTATGTTCCTACTTTCCAGAGAAATACTTGCATAACGAATATGTCATCTCCTGGTTTGTTTTCCAGATGTACTGATTGCTCTGACCTCATCTGGTAAACAGGCATCCTACCGGATCACATGTAAGATAATTTTTGCCATCTGTCATTTTATTCTTCTTGAGAAAGGAGGAGAATTACTGAGAAACAAGAAAATGGTAAGTGGACATCTGTACCCTTTGTCTGAACTCTTTTTTCAAGCTAACTTAGACTCTAAATGGCATTTTTTCAATGTGAATATTAGAGAAGATTGCATTTGGGATCCAAACATGCAGGTATTGCCTCTTGAAAGAGTTAGTGAGTATCTTTCATTTGCCTGCTTGCTTTTATGAATGAACAAATTGGTTGGTTTAAAAAGCCACTGTTTAAGAGTCAAAGATTCTAAAAGTGGAACTAAAATCATAATTTAGAGAAAAAAATTAAAAATCAGAAAAGAATATTTATCTTTACAGTACTTACCGGCCGAGAGTGTTTGGAATTTTCTATTTCCTTTCTAGAAACTACCTATGGCACAAATAATCTAAAGCAGGGGCCACCCTCTGACTTTCTTATCCTTTGTAACTTCTAGCTCTACTTTTCTCATGAAACAGCAGTTTAGAATTCTGGAATGAAAATTTGGAGATCTCAGAAGTCATATAATGTTCACACTTCTCAAATCAAGCCATTTGCTCTTAGAAAGTTCTACCTCCAATCTGAGGCCACAGATTCTCACCTGCAAACTGTGCTAATTAAAGCCTGCTTCCCTTGTTTCAGTGACTATTATCCAAAACCCTTGTCAGCTCTTGTTTCTTCCCTGGATCTGACAGTCTGTGTAGTATCAGTGCTTCTCAACTCAGGTGATCTGTAATGGTAAATGGAAACTCTTCAACTAATTATTGTAGAAATTCATTTTGTCTTTGCTTTCGCTTGAAGAATGATAGCCTAACTTTACTTTGCTTTCAAATTTAGTATGAACAAAACAATTAGCCATAGAATCTGTGGCAAAGTATTGCTATTTGCTAATATGATCAATACATTTTTGAAGGGTACCGTTAAACTCTTTACCATGTGGTGAGTTGTGTTTAAACACTTCAGAGAAATCTATTGCATTCTCAAAGGTTGGGGTTTTTCTAACGCTTCTCTGCTAAATAATCTCAGAAAATTGAGAAAAAAGATTTGAACCTACAGTACATTATTTAATGGAGAAAATTAGAAAGCAAGTAAGAGATGGAAACTCTTGATGCTTTTTTGCTCCTTATTTTGCAAACCTCTTTGTGACATCTAAAATTCCCAAACAAATTTGTCAGAATTTTCCCCTTTCCTTGGTTAATTACAAGGAAGTATTTTCACATAGCCTTCTGAAATTCAGCAAAGACGTGGACTGTGTTTATGCCAGTATGGGGGAGAAAGGAAGCCACTAATATAAACCCTTCCCCAGAGCTAACATTGTTTATTCTTTCTGGTTCCCTTCTTGTTGAAGGAAGGGCTGGTTTGTGCAACTCTAGTGGACTGATTCAGATAATAAAAATTCTGAAGAGAATCTTAAATTTTCAAATGCAAAATGTTTACTTCAAAGTAACTATAGTCTTCCAGGAAGATTTGTTGGACTGTTAGATTCCCAACACTGATGAATAACATCATTCTAATTTAAACACTGGCATTGTGCTAAGCAGTTTACCTATGTCTACTTACTTATTTCTTGTAATAATTCTGTGAAGCAATATTTGTTTTTATCTTCGTCTCACAGATGAGGAAATGGGCTGAGAAAGGTTTAATAGCTTTCCCAGGTCCTATGGTAGTAAAAGCCAAAGGCAGGATTTGAATCCAGTAGCCTAACTGCTATAATGGACTGCCACTTGGTCACAAGAATCACCATTCTATGTACTGATTTTCCTCCTAAGAAAGAGAAGTTGATTAACTTGGGTGTTTCGTGCATAACGAGATTATTATGGAAACGTAGAGCTTTTTAACTTTCTACAAATGTGAGCTAGCAAACTGTAGTTGCCAAAGTTAGGTTGCCACAAGGGTTGCATTTTGGGGACCTTGGCATCTCCAAGCCTTAGGGCCTGGTAACTAGATGTGCAGGCATCTGGGAGAAGTGTTAACAGGTCATAATCCCGTAAAGACCAGTAAAGCATTGGAAACTGAGAAGTATTCTGAGGAAGAGCCAAGACCACAAGGCTTAGTGATAAGAGTATATCTGATTTTTTGAAGGGAGTTTGAATAGTGAAAAACGTAAATGAGAAAAATAAAAACATTGCATTAATCGGTGGTGGCTTCTCACCCTGCCCTGAACTTGGCTTTGTTTATGTACTGTACTCCATCTCTTTCTGACTCAGAATCTCTTATATGCATGTTATTTCCTTTTCCGTTTTTGTTAAATTGTTTTTTACAAATAATGTGTCTCTATTTTAGTGCATTTTTTCTTATGTCAAGCCTCCATGTGCCCCTCTGATCCCGCTGTAAACATTCAATCAAATGTAACCCACTGACCTCATGCTAGAACCTCTTTCCATCCTCTCCAGACTTGCCAAGCCTCTTTTGTTTCATAATCTTACAGTTTCAGCACTATTGTTGTCTTCTTGCTCAACTTGACTTTTTCCATGCCCCCTGCCTGCCCCTGTATTTGTAAAAGGATATTGCTTGAACAGCAGTAAGCTACTAGGAGTGAGCAGCGTGCTATTTTGACATTAAGTTCAAACTTTAGAAATCCTTCTCACTTACAGTGTAAACCTCTTGGTACTTTGGATAAATCTTTATATCTTAAGCATTGAGCTGGTTACAAATTTCCTTTTATTGGGTTGTTCAATGTGAAAACTGTAGATTAAACCTGAAAATGTCCCTGTAAAACCAAAGATTAAAGAAGTACTTGGAAAAAATTATTTCTACTAGCATTTTTAAAGGAAGAACATGTGAAATTATGACTAATACATGGCTTTTGTCAGCTAGAGATTTGTAAGTATGATGGTTAAATTACACCATCCTAAAATTTTATACAAAATAACTCTTTTTCTAAGAAACTTCACAGAGCACTTTATTTCTATGCAGTCTTTAGAAAATAAAGTAACATTCAGTCACTACTTTTTCATAAATTTTAGTTGAAATTAGGATTAGACTCAAATTTATTTGTTTATACATATATTTATATATAATATGTATATCAGGTGGCCTGAATAGTTAATATATCTGCTTTAAATCTGTTATTTCTCCAGCTAAGTGTTTTTAAATAACTAATGTGGACCTCAATTTAAGCAATTTGTGCTATCTGAATACATACTTTTTTTTTGAGATGGTGTTTCACTCTGTTGCTCAGGCTGGAGTGTAGTGGCGCAATCTCAGCTCACTGCAACCTCTGCCTCCTGGGTTCAAGTGGTTCTCCTGCCTCAGCCTCCCAAGTAGCTGGGATTACAGGTGTGCACCACCACTCCTGGCTAATTTTTGTATTCTTAGTAGAGACAGGGTCTCACCATATTGGCCAGGCTAGTCTTTAACTCCTGACCTCAAATGATTCACCCACCTTGGCCTCCCAGAGTGTGAGGATTATATGTGTGAGTCACTGTGCCTGGCCCTAAATACATACCTTGTATGGCAATTCCAAATGCTCTCCCAGCTGCCCCCAAATTAGAAAGGAGTTTCCTGCTATACACAGCATAATTAGTAGAGCAAAATGAGACTCTTTCATAAATACTGGTTTAGTTGACTAAAATCAAAATTGCTATTAGAAGCCTCAGATAAAGAGTAGTTGTGAATGGTGAAACTGATCATTATCAATCACTGAGGAAAAATGAAAGAATGAAAAGCAACGAACCCATTTTCTTTTCCTGAAGTCTTATTTAGGTGTCAACTGAAATGCAACCCCTCCAGGGAAGTCTTCCCTGATGAACCAGGTCATCCAGCCCCTCGATCTCTCTGTCCATCATGTCAACCATTCAGAGCTCTCTTCAGTCTGTGAAATTATTGATTTGTTTGCATTTTTTTTTTTGGTAAATTTGCTCCTGTCTGTCATTCTCATAGATGCTAATCTCCTTATAATATACTGTTCATTGTTGTATTCTCAGCACCTAGAAGACATCTTAGCATATGATAGATACTCAACAAATATTTGTTAACTAAAATGCATAATCATTTATGTATAATCTATGTTTTCTTATTTGCTAAACCATTTCTCTGGGAGGCTTCATCTGTGTTCGTTATGCATGAAAAGGATTTTGAGTCAATGAGATGTTTGTATTTTATTTAAATATTATCAACGGTGCTTTTGGGAAAAAGTTTCCGACTATGAGTCATGAAATAACTATTTCGGTTCCAATATTATGGTAATGGACATAAACTCTCCCTTTAAAGATAATTTTAGATTCGTAATATTCATCATGCAGATCACAGGTAAGTCAGTCTTCAAGCACTCCATTGACTAGGCTATCTAGCAGTAGGTGATTACAGACTTTCATTGCACTAGAAAATACCATGCTAACTAAATTTGAACAAGAATGCAGGCAGGGGATTTGGTAAAGGGTCTTAGAAAAAGCTAGTCTCATTTTATAAGGTGTACTAGTTTTAATGGTTGCTGATTAAGCGTAACAATTTAGTATATTCTTAAATTTTTTTTCAGAAAAAGTCCTGATTTTAAACATCTTCATTTTCTGAAAGGATGGGTTAGATAGAGTACAAAGCCCAACAACACAGATTTTGAATATTCTGAGAAACAACACTTGATTCTTAGAAAGCTCTCTATGAATACTGTTGAAAGCTGAAGGATAGATACATAAATAGATGGGATACATTCTAAGAGCCAAGTTTATGCTTACTAACCCTATAAATGGCTTTCCTTCTGATCAAGTGATATTAGGCTTCAGAGACCAAGGAGTACTTCATTTCTTTATAATAAGCAAAAATGATCAAAGAAAGTACAGCTCTGTTTACTTTAAAAAAAAACCTCCCATTAAACAACTATTTAAAAATCTAATCTTTTCCACAAAGAAAAAAATATAGCTTTTAGAAGCACTCTTCTTTTAGAGATAATTTATGGCATAAATTTTATCACTTTATGGAACAAATCTCATTACTTTCAAACTGTATGAGAAATTTGGAAGACTCTATTTCAAAGTTGCTGATGCCTGTCAGGAATCTCACTGTTCATTTCATTAAAATATACATTACATTACAAAGTGCAAAAGTATTTAGCATCCACTGCCACTCCCGTAGCCAGTAATTTGCATGCAACAGATGTCACCTAATAATCAACTGATCCAATGGGTTTTAACCAAAATTCACAATCATCTAAAAGATGACCCATAGCATCGCTGATTAAAATGCTCCTCAGTGTTCCTGGCCTAATGAGATTGTGATGACCTCTTCAGTGATCTGCCCTATTGATTAGAGCATATTTGGAACACTGAGGTTATAACTCATCAAATTATGGACATGAAGCTGAAACTCCTTTAAGAATTTTAATACTGAGGAAGCAAATAAAAAAAGCAGATGCACAGAGTTTTTGGAAAATAACCATCTCAATTACTCAGCAAATGTATGTAGTAGTATTATTATCTGAATTATGAGTTAAGTAGTAGCTGTTCTGGCTTTTTCTGGTGGAGTTGGTATTTTGATAATATGTTCTGGAATATATTATTTTCAGTGTATCTATCAAAAAACATTTCATTTTTGTTGAAAACATAAGCATTTTAGTGAAATGATTGTAGAGTGTACTTAGCTTTGCCCATGTAGATATAATAAACTAGGTAGGTAATAAACTACAATTCAGAAATATGACATATAATTTTAAAAAATATTAAATGTATTCATTAAATATTTTATACAAAGTAGCATATATAAAGTATACTGAGATGAATTATATATCTCTCCTACTATAATAAATGACAATCTTGAAGAAGAGTTGAAATATTTGTAAAAACAAATTTTGACGTTTTTCAAAAACAAATACCTTTTTTGTAAGAATAACTGATGGTACTGTTACAATGGAAAACTGAACCACTGATATCAATCTTTTTATTTGCATGCACTTTGAGCTAAAGTAAAACATAAGAAGATTGGAAAACCATTGATGAAGTACCCAAATGTAATTATTAATTATCAATTAAAAAGTTTACTGATTCTTGAAATTTTGTCATTATTGTTGCTACACAATAGTGACATTTTATCAATGGTCTACTTTTTTTCCTAAAATTAATTTCTTCCTGGTCAGGCGTGGTGGCTGACACCTGTAATTCCAGCACTTTGGGAGGACAAGGCAGGTGGATCACTTGAGGTCAGGTGTTTGAGACCAGCCTGGCCAACATGGTGAAATCCTACCTCTACTAAAAATATAAAAATTAGCCAGGTGGGGTGGCAGGTGTCTATAGTTCCAACTACTTGGAAGACTGAGGCAGGTGTCTTCCTTGAACCTGGGAGGTGGAGGTTGCAGTGAGCCAAGATTGCGCCACTGCACTCCAGCCTGGGTGACAGAATGAGACTGCATCTCAAGAAAAATAAATAAAATTATTTTTTTAAATAAAGTTTTAAAAATATACTTTAGTTTATATTTCATGGCAGGCAATCCTACAATTTTATTCTGCCTGTACCAACAAACTGATCATGTGAAGAACCAATTTTTTTTCTCAACATTTTCAAGGAGTCTCATGATGGTAGAATGCAGCTTTTTCTGAAATATGAAGAAAAAATATAAATGTAAATAAACAAAATGTAGGTAAGGTGAATGTAAGCAACAGTGTATCTCTTTATTTGCAATCAAGTATGTATTTTTTAAGTAGTTACAGTATACTTATTGAGGAAATATCGGGGTATATTTAAGAGAGAGAAAAGATAATTTAGCTGCCTTTATGATCATCAAAGGAAGACTCAAACGTATAGACAAAACCTGAAGGGTTTAATATAAAGTCAAAATTCTGATGAAGTATCACACCTATACTTCTAAAATAGTCTGGAAAAGCAGCAGTCCTTAGTCCCTCACTGACAAGCTGGATTGACAGTTGGCTTTGATACAAGAAACATCCTTGACAATGCAACTGAGTACTGTCAGCAGAACCCATGTATTTTCATGGTTAAGGTGCTACGTTTATCACCCCTTTATGCAACAGGAAAAAAGTGAGCAACTGTATAACTTCAAAACTTTTCTGTTGACACTAAAAAGGAGAGATTGTTGATACCAGACAAAGAATCAGTCATCTACAACAGCAATAAAGCAAGGTCACATATGTTTGGGGAAGAATACATCACTGTGAGAATTCTACAGCCTTTAAGAATCTCAGGAGATGAATATGACCTGGCCTGTTCTGCAGAAAAGACAAAGGGCCATAACTCAGCTTGCTAAAAGTAGGTGGATGACACTCAATTCAAGTCCTTTCAGGGTCTAAGGGATGGGAGTTGTCAACCTGAAGCAACCAAACACATTTGTATTGGAAGTGCCAATCAGATTATCTCTCAGGAACTCCTTAATTTTCCACGGTCTCCATGCAAAGATTTTCTAAAAGTTGAAATTTTTTCTTCATTTTCTATTTGCTGGTGTCATACTTTGACAAGTGATGAAGAAAGAGTAATTAAAAAGTAATAATACGTGCTTTATAACTGCTAGTATTGAAATATATTTCTAATTTTTAAAGTCCATACAGTAATTCCTACTGAATTTGATAGTTCATTATCTGATGCTTAGTTCATAGCTCACCTCATTCCACAAAAATATATTGAGATGGCTTATGGGCAGTTAACATGAAAGTATATTTTAATTAAAAAAATCTTGACTGAGTATCTTCCTGATAAACCTCTGCTTTAGTGTATAACTTTGGGATAAGGTACGGCAGAAGCAGTCGTAATTTTGTAACCATGTATAAACCTTGTTAGTGCCATCACCCAGTGGAACTTGGCTATTTGATAATGTGAAATGAGCACATTTGCAGCTGAAGTCCTGGCAGGATGAAATGCTGCTTCCTTATACCTTGGACAGGTTACTTAAACATCTTGAGCCTGGGTTTTTCATTTGTAAGATGGAGTTAATAATAGAATATTAAGAGGGCTGTATTTTTCTCATTGGATTGTTTTGAGACTAAAAGATAATATAACATGTGAAAGTGCATGTAAGCAATGTGGCTTTGGTTACATGATTATGATTGCCATCATACCTTTCTACTTGACCAGAGTTTCCTTCCCTACTCAGTCCATTTGCAATGGCTGCGTATTCCTCAAGGGAGCATATTAATCATAACTTATTTTTATTAAATCATGGCATTACTTTCATTATGAATTATTTGAAATGTTGGATTTGTGAAAAATACAGTCAGCCATTCATATCTGTGGATTTCATATCCATGGATTCAACCAAGTGTGAATTAAAAATACTGTATTGGAAAGGATATGGATGGTTGTCCGTACTAAACATGTACAGACTATTTTTCTTACTGTTATTACTAAACAATACAGTATTAATGACTATTATATAGCATTTACATTATATTCGAAATTATATGTAATCTAGAAATAATTTAAAGTATATAGGAGAATTCGCACAGGCTATATGCAAATATTGCTCCATTTTATGTAAGAAATTTGTATCTTACAGTTTTACAGAGTATTTGCAGATTTTGGCTTTGGAGAGGATTTGGAGCCAATCCTCTGTGGATACCTAGGGACAACTGCACATCTTTCAGAGTTTTGAAAGCAATCTGTGTTACATCTCTAAAACACAGCAATGTTTGCACTCAAATTGTGGTTCGATTGAGAATGGCATTGGACGATATTTTTAGATAGTTAATTAGATTCTTATTTACAGAGATGAAACTTCAATCTTTAATCAGATTCTTGCCAAAAACAGATTTTTAACAGGGTAACTTTAGCTCACAGTTTTTGGAGTCTCGATTTAAGTATCTTTTAGTTTCGGTGTGAATATCCCAGAGTCTCATTAACAAAAGAAAATTCTCTGATTCTCCTTTTGCTCTCTAATGAAGCTTTCTAAATCTCAGCAGTCAAAGGTTTGCAATTTTAGCAGGATTTTATTTTTAATGTTGGGGGAAAATTAAAGTTACACTGAACAATTTTATTTTTTTCTGTCTTATTTAGGAGACAGCAATAAAGCTAACATGCACTGAAAATGAGTGGAATATCAGAGAGCTGTGGCTCTTTTACTATAAAAAAATGACTTCATTTGGTAATCATTATGAGTTTTTACAATGGCAGAAGTTTACATTTCTAATACTGCAAGAATCATTCACAAGTTTTGTATTTTCTTTTTTTAAAATTTGTATTTCACTGATTTAGAATTTTGTTTTTAATCCCTAAAGTGGCAAAATAATCCTGGCCAATCCTCACTGCATTCAGAATGCAGTTTTTTTTTTTTAAATGGATAGGAATGTGCCTTAGGTGCACACTTCTTTTAGTGGGAATTTTAAAAATGAAACCAGTCAAGCCCTACAAATCTGGAGCAGGAATTTTCCTCATGTTAGCATTGTGCCATGTTTCTGTGAATAAGAGGAGACAAAACATGAAATAGACTTGTAATTGAACACATATTCAACAGTATAGGAAATGCATACACCTAAATGAAAAATAAACTCTACCACATTACTTGCATAACGTTCATAGTGAACTAACCAAAGCCGATAAGATGTAAGGGAGTCAACACTAGTGTTACAATTAGAAGACCTTCCTTGATTTGTCAACTTTGGTAATCTCTGTTTTTATGACAAGTACAAAAGCACAAAGTTCTCTGAATCTCAGTTTTCTCATTTGTGAAATGGGAGTGAAAATATTTTAGTGAGGAAATAATAATAAGGAAATGCATGTGTAAAATCATGAAATTGCCAACTATTATTGGTATTTACTTCAGGTACAAATCTGGTTTTGTTGCTTCTTTGATTTAAGCCCTTTGGTGGCTGTCTACTCAGTCTAGACTTTGACCCAAGCTCCTTAGCCTAACTTTCATGCTGTCAGCTGGTCTCATGCTCCTGCCTCACTCTTATTTCTCTCTAACTCTCTATATCCTGTGCTCTTGTCATTCAGGTTGACACCATTTCCCTGAATAAGCTTTGCCTTTATGTTTTCAAACTGTTCAATTTTGTCTAAAATGCTTTTAATGCATTGAAACCCCACTCTTAGCCTATTTTCCTTTAGTTCTTCAGACTAAATTACTTTTTTTTTTTTAGACAGTCTCGCTCTGTCGCCAGGCTTGACTGCAGTGGTGCAATCTTGGCTTACTGTGCAACCCCTGCCTCACAGGTTCAAGCGATTCTCCTGTCTCAGGCTTCCGAGTAGCTGGGACTACAGGTACATGCCACCACACCCAGCTAATTTTTGTATTTTTAGTAGAGATGGGGTTTTACCATGTTGGCCAGGATAGTCTTGATCTTTTAACCTCGTGATCTGCCTGCCTCAGCCTCCTAAAGTGTTGGAATTACAGGCGTGAGCCACTGTGCCAGGCCTACTTTTTTTTTTTTTTTTTTTTTTTTGAGATGAAGTCTTGCTCTGTCACCCAGATTGGAGTGCAATGGCCTGATCTTGGTTCACTGTAACTACTGCCTCCTGGGTTCAAGCAATTCTCCTACCTCAGCCTCCCAAGTATCTGGGACTACAGGTACCTGCCATCATGCCAGGCTAATTTTTATATTTTTAATAGAGACAGGGTTTCACCATGTTTGCCAGGCTGGTCTTGAACTTCTGATCTCAGATGATCTGCCCGCCTCAGCCTCCCAAAGTGCTGATTTTACAGGCGTGAGCCACTGTGCCCGGCCTGAATTACTTCTTTCTTCATCTGAGTTCTGAGAGCAGTCATCACAAGCTACTTGTCATCAGTGGTACCTGTATTATTCCTTTGGATAGACTAGGAGCACCTTGAGGGTCAGATTCTGTCTTCTGTATTTTGGTATAGCCCACAAGATCTACTGCTTCTTTATATGAAAGGGATATTTATTTAATGGGATCAAACTATGGATTGTATATGTAAGCTGGTTTTAAAAATGTAATAATGGACTGAATACCTAAGTAAGCAGAAAGAATGCATACATGTTTTCACTTAATATAATCTTAAATATGTCTATTACATTAAATTAAACTTTTTGACTTATCAAAAGAGAACATATAGGATATAAAAGAGATAGAAAAAATAATCTTTATCTGTTTTGAGACTCTTCAGTAAATGGACAATTATTAAGTTAAGATACATCCCTGCAAAGAGCAAAGCTGTACTCTTCTGAGTCAGGAATGCAGAGAAATAGGACTTAACATACCTTCTGTTAAGTGTGTATACATTTAAAATAGGCAAATCTACAGGCTTTTAAAAATTTACTTATGTGAAAAATGAGATCCCTGAGACCATGCAGTGATGAAAGAGAACTGATATCCAGCAGTACCCAAACAACTGTAATCTTCAGGAGTGCAAGTTAGAAGGATTTGGTGACAGTGTCATTTCAGAGAAATAGTAAGGGAAGAATATCTGATTCTGGATTAGGCAAGGATCAGCAAACCTTTTCTATAGATGGCCAAATAGTAAATATTTTAGATTTTGTGGGTCATACAGTGCCTGGAACAGTCTAAAAGCTACCATAGACAATATGTAGGTGAATGAGCACGGCTGTGTTTCAATAATGCTTTATTAATAAAATGGACTGTAAACTGCATCTGGCTCATGGAGCATGGTGTGTTGACCCTTGTCTTAGATAATCCATTATTTGTCATTGATATTATCACTATTTTAAAAAGTCATTTTTCAACTACATTGTTTATGTAACACAAATTAATACATTACCATAAATAATCACGTTAAATACAATTTGGGGAACTTTAAAAAGAACACAACATTCACAGATAAGCTGAGAAAAAATAGATTTTTATCATTAACTGCCCATAAAAGTTAAATAAAGGACTTAGCCTATCTTGACTCATTAGCAAAGTATTTTTTAAACTGGGTTTCATTGACCTCTTGTGAACTTTAAGATGTTAATAAATGCTCTGAGAAAATAAAAGCATTCTCCTGTCACATAAATTTGTGAAATTCTAGATTAAATACAATTTAGTATTAATAGTAGTAAAAATTTCAGGTAGCTTTTATAAATCTTGTGGCATATGCCAAGTACTGTCTACTGTTATCTCTCTTTTATAGACGTGTACACGGAGACATAAAGAGGTAAGGTAATGTGTGCCTAGGTCACTTGGCTGGTAAGTGGTAGGGCCTGCTTTAAAATCCAATTTTCACCACACTTTTGAGCTCTCAGCTGTTGAACTATACACACTAAGTCTCAAACAAACCTACCTTTCAACATGCTTAAGCAGTCTCAGTATACTAGTGTGTACTGCACATTTCCAAGAGAGGTTAAAGGATGCATCATTTCTCAAATTTATTTGACCATGATGATTGAATTCCTATGTGATTCCTTACTGAGAATCACATAGGATGCTAGTATTCCTTAGAAAACAGACTAGAAAAGGCTGAATTATAGTGATTCCCAAACCCAGCTGAGTATTGTAATAATCTGGGAAACTTCAGAATAACATAGTAAGATAAGAAAGGTCAAGGAATCTGAATTTTTGCGACGTTCTTTCCTTAGGTGATATTGATCATTAGCCAGTTTAGAGATTTTTGTTGTTGCTGTTGTTCTAATGCCACAGAATTATAGATTTTTGGATATGCCATCTATTTTGCGCACACCATTCCTGCCATCTAGTGAGAGGTGAGAGTTTGCTAAGTGAAAAATAAAAATGGGTCCTCATTTTCTAAAACCATCAAAATACATGAGTAAGCACAGCTAATTTTGCTGCTTTGTTATTTCCTAGTATAAAGCAGTCTCAGTGAAAATAAATAGGTAATGTTTAATGTAATATATTTTGGCCTATATTGTTTGGTTTAATTACATAATTTCTCTGTTTTAGACAAAGGGCCCCATTTTTATTACAGCCTTTGGAAACTTAGGCCAGTTTCACAAATTGTACTCAGTCTGTATCTAAGACTGATTTTTGATGTGCCAATATTTTATTGTTCTTGTCTACTTGTAACTCTGTGTTGTCATGGTGATAGGTCCTGATATCTCATTTCTATAGACAATTGGCTGAGATAAATCATTGCATCCAACATATTTATTGGAAAAGAAGATGCAAACGAGCTGGCATTTTTCTGTTAAACCTGAAGGTAGTAAAATATAGAAAAAAAGATCACAGGAAAGTGACATATTAATATTGCTTTTGCAAATAATGAGCTGTGCCATTATGGTGTTATCACTAAGTTTCTGTTAGTCTTTCTTTTATCATCTTTAAAATAAGGGAGTTAGATAAAATCATTTCAAAGTTCTGTTTCAGATCTAAAATTTTATGGTCAGCGCTCAAAAGTAGAAAGGACCTAGACTATAAAAAAAAAACATAATTCCTGCCTTTTTACAAACAGAATAATTTATATAAACTCAGATATCAGAAATAAATTCCCAAACCAAGATGTAACAATGGTAATGAAAGGTAAATGCTAAAATGAAAAACATTACAAAATCCCAACCCAATAATGTTTAATTAAAAAAAAACTTTTGAGCAGTGGTAGTTGTTAGTTATAAATTGATATATAATACTATTATCTTCAAAACTATTCTTCATAAGACATAGATGGTCTCATCATTATATCAATTCTATAGATAGAATAAAACTATACTGAGTTTTGTTCATGGCTATGTGGCATCATAGGGAGAAAATTAAGTGTATGTTTAGTGCATGTTTATACACTGTAGACAATTTTATACAGCCATAGAATAATGTCATCTGAAAACTTTCTCAGGAGCTGAAAGATCTTTCTTTTCACTTTAGTACTTTATTCACTCTTTCCATGATGTCATGAAATCTTTGCAAAGATGGCTTTATTGTGATATGCTCTACGGCAGGCTGGAGGCGAGGAAATCAACAATGGAAGCATGTGAGACTGAAATGACTGATGCTAATCAGTAGTGATGATAAAACCCAAAGTACAGACTGTAAAATAAGCCGGTTCCCAATTAATAATGCCTATTGTTTGGGAAAGCAAAGACATTGATCACTTCAAATCTCCTCTTAGTTATTTGTTTCAAACACTTCCCTAAAAGACAACTAAAAAAATATACCAATAGGTTTTTCTTGTGCTGTCCTTCATAAAACACACTGTTTGATGTATAAATCAAGCAGTAGGATAACAACAACAAAAAAGCGAAAATATGTTCATGGCGATTAAGAAGTAGGGACAAAATATTTAACTAATCTTAAATTAAGATTTTCTTAAAGTAAGAACACTCTTGCTTCCTCCAATTTAACACACATTCACACATACACACATGCAAGCATGCACATACACAAATCAATGCATGTATGGAGCATTTAAAATTAGATTATATAGATTATAAATTAATCTGCAGAACTGGCCAAAGATATGTAGGTCTGTGTTATGAAATAAAATATAGGAAACAGAAAAAATTATGCCTATTAATATCACCCCATTAAGCAGTTCTGTCTTTTGGTGAGGAAAAACAATTAAAAATAGGCAAATTTTTAACATATCCAAAACCTTGCACAGTTGGAGTTAAAATTTGGAAAGGAGACTACCAGATCATTTTTTTTTTTTTCAGCTTCATCTTCTCTCAATATTGGTGAGTAGGGAGTGGGCAAGCATGTCTGTAAACTACTGATGGCTGACCTCAAGTCTGGGGTAGTCACTAACACTGTCAGTGTCAGTTTGTCAAGCTCTGCAAATCTCAGATGTGGCTGTAAATCAATGCCGATCTCCCAACGTGTACAGGGCACAAAAGCCCAGTCACAAATCTTGGTAGCCATGCTTGTCACACAGTTATCACCATTAACAGCAGCATCTTCCAATATGAAGGATAGCAATAAGTATTGGTAAATGAGTATGAAAAACTGCTCCTATATATAACTAACAAAAGGATTAGCTGATGACCATTAATTCTCTTAAAATTTAAAGCACGAGACTAATTCTGACTGTAGAAGAGCTGTTTCACTCCTTTGGGAATTAATTTGGAAGCCATTTATTCTTATAATTCTACTCTATTTTAGAAAGTAATACGAAAAGGATAACATTCAGTTATCAACGGAATTAAAAAAAATAAATTATTTTAAAAATTTGATTTCTTTCCTAGCTTTCATGTACTCCTGTGAGTGCAAAAAACTTTTAGTGTACTTCTGTGAATGCAAAAACTGTGCAATGAACATTATAAATTTTTAAATAAAATTGACTTCTAATTTCTGAAATGAAATTACTCAGTGTAAAAATTAGGTAAAGGTTCCCTGGTTACTTACAAAGATGGGAATTCCCCATCAAGAATACCCACTTTGAACCCATTCATTCTGCATGCTGAGGCTGGGCCTCAGATAAGCAGCAGTAAGGACTCAATCGCTGTTATTTTGTAACAACTTGAAAGGGAAAGATATTCCTTAACTCACTCAAAGCCATTTTAATGGTAAAAGCCACAACATGCTCTGCAGAACAGAAACTGCATTTTGCAGAGCCAGTAATTACGGAATTAATCTTCTCAACCTCTTGACAAAGATCCCCAATTATCTTTGCTGCATGAAATCATGATGCTTTCTAGTACATTCTTGGGATAGTATCTAGCACTTTGGAAAGCGGAGGCAGGAGGATTGCCTGAGCTCAGGAGATCAAGACCAGCCTTGAAGGCAACATGGTGAAACTCCCTCTCTACTAAAATACAACAAAATTAGCCGGGCATGGTGGCTTGTGCCTGTAGTCCCAGCTACTCAGGAGGCTGAGGCAGGAGAATTGCTTGAATCCGGGAGGCGGAGGTTGCAGTGAGCTGAGATCACACCACTGCATTCCAGCCTGGGCAACAGAGTGATATCCCGAAAAAAAAAAAAAAAAAAACAACAACAAAAAAAAGAAACCCTGGTGACTCCACTACCCATTTGTTAAGAACTTAGAAACCCTCTTTTGGATAAAATTCTTTAAAAACCCCACCTATATTCTCAAAATCCACTGATTCCTCTATTATTAAAATAAATACAACCTCATACCTCGGAAAGGTATGTACAAAATGGAGTACATACCTTTTTGTACCCCGTTGCTTTGTGTAAACATCTGACTTAGTTCCTGTGATTCTCATAGACACTGGTGCAGTGGCAGGTGGATAGGTGGGTAGGGGGCAGTGAATTACCTGTCATTCCCCTCAACTGAGATATCGCTACAGCCTCTGGTTTTCCGTTCTTTCATAAATCTGGTCCTCAGCGCCTAGAACATGCTTGCCTTCCATTCACTTCTCCATATTAAAAAATAACCAGACAGCAAACGACTTTCCCAAACCTGAATTCAAAAATTCTTCCTACTCAAACATTTTTACAGATTTAATTTTACAATATTGGGCATTAATGGTGGGGCGCCTCTGAATGAGTGGGTTGAAAAATTTATCTCTGTATAAATGTACCCATTAAAGGGCAAATCAATTCCAAATCCAAACTGTCATCAGCATTTTTTATGAGTGCAATGATTTGGCAGAATAATCCCCCTGCTTAATTTTCTGTCCTTTTTTTTTTTTTAATTTTAAGTTCTGGGGTACATATACAGAATGTGCAGGTTTGTTACATAGGTATACACGTGCCATGGTGGTTTGCCGCATCCATTCCCCCGTCATCTACATTAGGTATTTCTCCTAATGTTATCCCTCCCCAATCACCCCCCAACCCCTGCTATCCCTCCCCTAGCCCCCCATCCCCCGACAGGCCCTGGTGTGTGATGTTCCCCTCCCTGTGTCCACGTGTTCTCATTGTTCATCACCCACTTATGAGTGAGAATGCGCTGTTTGGTTTTCTGCTCTTGTGTCTTTTTTTATTTTTTTTAAACAGAGTCTCCCTCTATTGCCCAGGCTGGAGTGCAGTGGCATGATCTCGGCTCACTGCAGCCTCCACCTCCTGTGTTCAAGCGATTCTCCTGCCTCAGCCTTCCGAGTAGCTGGGACTATAGGCACCCACCACCATGCCCCAATAATTTTTGTATTTTTAGTAGAGGCAGGGTTTCACCATGTTGGCCAGCCAGGTCCTCTTTTATTCCCTTGAGATTTAAGTGTTAAGTACAATATTCAGGGCAAAAACTCAGCATCTTACCACAGCATGAAAACATGCTCATTTAAATAAAAGGAACAACAAACCCATAAAATGTTCAGCTTGAAAAAATTTTCACACTGCACCTTTCAAATATAAAATTCAGAGACCTAATCCACTGTCTTTGGCCCATAGCGGGAAAAGCACAAATGTCAGTGTCAGCAAAGAAGAGCAGATTTTGGGCAAATCCAGATCCTTTGAATAAGGGACACTGGGAATTGACTGCAGAAAATCACTTTAAAATAAAACAAGCTATGCAAAAGCTGAAAGATTTCTTTCAGCTGCATATAGTATAACCTTCAGCGTATGACCTACAACTAAATCAGCACAAGTTTTAAAGTATAAAGAAATAGTCAAAAAGGCTAATTCTAGCAGAATCCGAGTTATAAAAATACTGAATAAAATAAAAAATTTCTTCCTTTGAGAAACTCAGCGTAAGATAGTTAAGCCTACATTTTCAATAAACTTTTTCTGGTAGAAACTGCTATTATAATTTATTATTTATAAGCTTTATTTCTTAAAAAGTAGGTTCCAGTGTCATATTGCCTGGATACACATAAAAGAAAGATGAGAGAACCTGCTATACAATGACCTTTATCTTAATACAATATTACCAGAACACTGGAGAATTATGGTTTTCAAAAACAGTAGAGAGAAATTCATTTTCAAAGCTTGCATCAGTAAATGAAATAAGAAAACCACAACCTTTATAAATGATATTATTTTTCCTATCAGGTAACGCATGTGGGTCAATTTACATGTGTATTTGGTGATCAGAAAATATTGAAATGTGACTTATGTTTTGCAACTGCATAGAGTGAGACAGTACAGCTAAAAGACCGGGTAGTCACTGCAAAGCTGGGATGGAGACAGACTCCAAGACAAGCCTTGGTTAGGAAGGGGTTGAGAGAGGAAGAAAGTAAAGGCAGGATGAAAATAGGCACTCCTATCGTAAGAGAACAATGTGTGCTGTCTTAACTGCCCAAAGACCATTTTTTATGTCAGCTCTCAGTGCTGCTTTAACTAATTTAAATGAAGAGATCAACACATAAACAGAAACTAAATCATTTTAAAGAGATTCTAACTTCTTTATCCTGTAAGTTCAATTATAATTTGATCTGATAATGCTATTCATCCAAAAATGTATGGAATGACTGTTATGTAGCTCATATGGTATTGGGAATAGAGGGGAAAAGAAGAAAGAAAGCAGCGTCCCTAGCCTCAAAGGGTTCAGTGACTAATGGAAGAGACAAGTGGTTTCACATTATATTATTTCACATTATATTTTATATGATTTAATATCATTATAGTGTGATATATTCCATTATTGCTGTGGTATAGAGCAGTAGAAGTGGTGAGGAGCTTAGATTCTGCAGCCAGGCTGCCTGGCTTGGAGTCCTACTTTTTACTCTTTCCAGCTGTATGGTCTTGGACAAGTTACTTACACTCTGCTACTTCAGTTTTCTTATCTGTAAAACAGTGCTAATAAAAGTATAATTCTCACAGTGTTATTACAAAATAAAATGTGTTATAATATACATAAAGCTCTTCACAGTATCTGACAACAATTACTGTTCTTGATGATGTGTACCGCAGGCTGTGGAAACATATGGGAGAGGAGTGATACAGTGTAGGAGATAAGAGGTAGGACAGATAGAGAGGGGTTTCCAGTTGAGATGAGATTTAAATGGAGCCTTGAAGTAGTCTAGTAGGATTTAAACAGAGGAGCAATGTTGAAAAAGTGTTCCATACTGTGGAACAGCAGTGCAAACACACAGGGAAGAAAAGTTACCAAGAGTAGGAGGGATTTGGAGAGGTCGATGAGTAGAATCTAGACTATAGCAGGAAAATTAAATTTTGCCCTGAAAACTGTCCTGAATGTCTTTGTCCTTGTGTATCTCATTCTTTTTTTTTTTTTTTTGTCTGTAACAGACTTCCTTCCTCCACTATTTCCCTTTACTTCAATTCTGTGCTTGGATTTAGGACATTCTTTTATATTTATGTGTAACTAGGTCATCTCTGTGCACAACAATCTGCATTTTATTTCCTGTTATTCTTCAGATGAATCTAGATATTTGGCCCAGTATTTAAGGCCCTTCCATCCACTGTCCACCATTATATATCTGAATTTACTTCTTAATAGGATAGTATTTTAGTAATTATCTAGCTTCCAGTTATTCCCATCTCCCTCCTCTTTGCAGGTTGTATTTATTCCAATCTCTGATTTTGCTCTGGCAGTTTCCTCTTTGGAATTTCAATCTTCTCAGATCAATTTCAAGTACTTCTTGAAGAACAGGCAACTCTATAGGGTGTATAGGGTGAGCATCCTGAAGAAAAATCTCTTGCTTAACCAAGCCTTATACCATGTTGATAAGCTTCTGACACCACAATCTCTTGGGAGTTATATTGGGTCTTCATAATAATATACTTAACTTTCAACTGCTTTTCCCGCCCTTATCTCTTCACATTGATCATGTCTTTCTTGTGAGCAGAAATTTTGGCTTCTAGATATCCTACTTTCGAATATAAGTATGTCTGTAGTATCTTTTCTATTGAACAGTCTGATAAATTCTTATTGGGTGAATACATTATATGTAAAAATATCTCAATACAGCATCCATAATAACATATCAACATTATTATTTGAAAGTTTTATCCATCTTTCATAATTAATTACTTGTTCCTTGCAAGCTGAGTTGGAAGAGAATCAAGATGACAGATCATGGCTAATATTTACTTAGAGTTATATGGTTCATATGGATAAGTAGAGCATTTTAAAAAGGTATTAGAATTCTTCATTTGAAAGTCTTTTAAAGTTTAACTTTCATTATAAAATGTAGGCAAAGCCATAGAGGAATTTATAATTTAGAGTAAATCCCTGGATATTAAAGTTAAGAAGGAGAGGACAACCATTTATTTAATACCTAATGTGTACCCGTCATCACAAGGTTAGTGACTTCACAGAAATTATATTGTATTAAGTATTCCAACCTCTCCTTCTAAGGAAAGTGATTATTACAATGGCTATTTTATAGTCAATATCACTGTGGTTTCAAAAAGTTTAAGAACTCCATTCAAAAACTTATATCCAATTGATGAACTTGGGATTTGAATCCAGGTCTCTGACATTAGTGACAGAGTGCTTTGAGAGATTATATAGTATTGTTAGAATGGGAGCATTTAGATATTAAAGTAAATATTTGCCCTATATAGTCTCTAAAGCTCTTTATGACTCTAAATTCTTGCAAAAAAAAAAAGGGGGGGTGATATCTGTCATTTTAAAAATCACATCAAAAAATTTATGACACAAAAAGTCAGGTGAAAAACTGCACATTAATGGATCATATATTAGGAAAGAAGTAGTAGGGATTAATTAGATTACAGTTGGGTTATAACTAGAATGGGTACAGAAATTATTAACTTTTTCTTTAAATATCTCTGTATTGTTTGACATGGTAATGTAGTTATTACCTTTGTAGTGAACTAAATCTAATAAATCAAGGGAAAATGATAGTATTTTTAATAGTGAGCTAAGTTAATTAGATAATCTCTTTTTTTCTTTATTAAATACAGATTACCAAATTATATAAATCTCAGAAACTTCTATTTTTATTTTTGCTAGTTATGAAATGTTGTTCCTACAATACCTTTTTGTATTCTACTCTAGATATAAATGCATGTTAGAAAAGGGTGATATGACTCCAGAACCATGTCTAGAATCAAATGTGTTGATTTAGATGAAATTAAAAATAGGTAATTCCAAAGTATATACAACATTTTAGAGATCATAAAACTATTAATAAATGTACTATGTGCTCAACTATTATTTGGTGTCAACAATGATAATTTTACTAGACTCTCATGGTTTTAATTCTTAATTTTGTGCAATAAAATAATGCATGAAAGACAAAAGTCAAGAATAACATGTTTAAGGAAGTTGAATGTCATAATTATAATTAAAATTTCCCTTATGTCCTAAGGAATCTAGTTTAAATAATTGGGTATTCTTGGGTAAATTAGAACTGGCTTGAACCCACAACCTGGAATGAACCAAATACAGTTAACTACGAATACACAGATATCTCTAATGATGATCAGTTGAAACTTTTTTTTTCTACATACTGATTTCTGGCACCATTTGACTCTTGAGGAGAGAGAAGTTGGGCCAGCGCTAATAATGGAAATGTCTTCTCTCATGCATAGACACCCACACTGCAAACTAGCTATATCTTCTTTTTCCTCTAAGGTCTGAGCACCTTGTCATAGAACATGGTTAGATGAAATGGGAACATTTTATATGAAGCCATCAGTATGACAGACACTCCAAGGCACAAACTGCCATTACATTTAAGATGGACATTTTTCATGTATTTAATACCTTCAGAGTTCAGATCAGGCTTCTAGGATATCCCAATTAAAACTAGCCATTGGAGAAAAAAAAAAAGTCCAGTAAGAGATAAAAATGAACTCCAAGCTACTTTGAAAAGATGACACAAACATAAGAGAAAAACTAAAAAATGCCGTATAGGCTGAAAAAGATTACAGTCTTTTTTACTACCTTTACATGGATTGTGATAAAAATTCAGTTCTCTGTGGAATCCAGTAAGTAAAATATCTTGCGGGCAGAGAACAGAATGAGGATCTTGCTTGACAACAAGTAGGCCGAGTGCATTTTCTTAATATGAAGACCACAGCTAAGAAGTCTCTGTAGCTTTTCCACACAATAAACACATAATTCTAGACTGTATTGTTAAATGACTTCAAATTAGGCTAATAAGCAACACACACACAAAACTAACACAATTTAAAAATTAATTTAAGAGACACATATACTATATACAAAATTGTTTCCCTCAGAAAACATATTTTGTAATAATAGAGAAGAAATGTTTAAGGGCAAAAATAAAGGTGTTAGGCATACCCCAAATACTTCTGGGAAAAAAAAAGGTTATTGTGAAACTTAACAAATATGATCAACAAACCAACTGGCCATTTGTTGACCATGGTACTACTTATGCTAATTAGAATCGAATTGCTGTAATTTAAAGGGAAATTAAAAAGTACATTTTTCCAACTTTGGCTTTAATGTAGCAATTTACTAAGCACATGGTATGAAAAGTTAATATTCAATAAATATGGAGGGTAACGCATACCTTAAATTCCTCCAAGATTTTGTAATTTTTTCCGTGATATTCACAGAAGTTTTTTACTTCTTTGCACTCAGGACAGCATCCATTGTGTTCCACTTTAGTACATTTTGGGTGAATTTTAGGGCATTCTGGTTGGTCGCAAACAGGTCCATCTAGAGCACAGACACATGGACAGTTGGAATGCCCAGGGAAAAATCGTTCTCCCAACTTGTATACAAAGCCGCTGTCATCAACACACCCTTTCCCTCGATAGTCATCAAAGATCAGATTGTCATTACTGGAGATCTGGTCACCTTCATCAGCAGGATAGTCTTCATGACTGATAGCAGCAGAGGTGACCAATCCAGGGATGACCAACAGAAGTATGCAAGCTTCATGAATATGAAGAGCCATCCCCCTCTTCAAAGACTTCTGGATGTGCTCCCAATATTAAATATACTCAGCTCCTTCCATGGGAATACAAGAGGAGTAGGCTGAAAATAAATGTTTGAAAAGAATAATTTGACATATATAAAGTGAAGATAATTCATTTAAATCCATGCTCCTAAACTGTTTGTTTGGGATCAATTTGAAGACACTAAGACCTCAAATAGTCTAAGTTCATGCAACTATCTATGCCTTACTGTGAAGTTTGGAGAGTTGATACTTGGCAATATATGCATTAAAATTTGTCCTTTTGGATTATTTTTTATGGCAACCTTCACTTGAATTTTCCTCCTGAATTTCAAACATATGGCTTTGTCAAAATTGCAATGAAATGGTTTTACTGAGCCCCAAAAGGTGATTACAAGGAGTAACTTACAAATATCTCAAGAATATTTAAACTCACATGTTCTGTTATTCTTTAAACTGGACTAGTCAGTGATGGAATATATGTTATAATTATCTGTATCAACTCAAGAGATTAGTGAGAAAAAATCTAATTCTAAAAGAAAAAGAATAAACCAGCAGTTGAATGTAAATTATAATTAGGATGGAGCTACTATAAAGGATTTCTTATTTATGCCCATAATTGGAGAACAACGATGGTATCAACATCAGTTACCTGTTTCAGTGAACATGAATCTGGATTTTTGACATATACTTAATAACAAAAACAGCATGACTATTCCATAGCAATCAAGAGAAAGAAAACTTGAAATAATGAGATAAAATAATACAAGAGAATTCCATGTGCTTGAAAGAAGTTGTTAAAAATAAATGTATTTGTATTCTTGTCCACATTATTTTACATAGGAAGTAAGCTCCTAGTGGGCAGGAGAGATCTATCTATAAATTTATTTCATAGTAACTTAAATCTAGTAGATACGCAGTATTATTTAAACATTTCAATATAATATTGTTACAATTTATGAGATCTTGAAAACATAACTCTTGAAATGTCAAAAATATTTGCACGTAGGCAATTTGCACAAAGATGTCAGCTTAAAACTGTTTATGGAAGTTGCTTAAAACAGTAATTAAGTGTTAACCATTCATAGAAAATATGCCTTATTAATTTTGTGACACTGACTCTTATAAACTCCACTTAGTACTGGTACTTGATGTGAAGTGTTGGGAGTGGGCTCTTCTTTAAATATTTAGAATGACTAACTCACACAGAGGCTCTGAGGAAACTGACTTTAGGGAGTAATAAATAAGGAAAATTGTTGTCAAATAGCTCATTTGTTGATTTAAATGTGATTGGCTTCATGCCAATATCACTAAGATTGTATATAGGACATTTTCAGGTCAGTTATAAATGTTATCCTTTGGTTTATCTTCAGATTATATGAAGAGCAATGAAAATAATCTCTTTTCACTTTAACATATACAGATGATAATTTAAAATAAGATAAAGATGATATTAGGAAACTTCATAAACTATTATATTTGCATTTTAAGGTAGATATGCAAATTGTAGTAATAGTAAAATGGAAGGTAGTATGCCCTCTTTTCAGAGAAAGCTGATATTAGAATTCCTCTGATATCCTCTGATATTAGAATTCCCTTTGGGTAGGCAATAATAAAGCAGATGATTTCTCATAAAATATGTCAAAAATAATGAGTCATGACAGAACAAGAAAATGCAAACCTATAATTCTACTTGAGAATCTGGAAGCTCCCTTTGACAAAGCATTTTTTTCTCTCAAATTACTACAGAGATAACAAACATAAGAGAAGCTTCTGAAAAAGCATAAATATAATTTACTAATTAAAGCAAGCATTTATACATCACATATTTACAAAGTTTACCTTAGAAGAAAAGTAAGCTACTGTCCTTCCTTATAATATTCCAGCAATATCTGTCAATACATGCAAGATAAGCCACATAAAATACACATACGATTCTGCTTCAAAGGGACATAGAAAATGATTTCTTTGTAAGCCACAGGTAGGCATTAATGTGTTAGGTTATGGTAAATGTAAACTTAGAGGTAAAAATAGGAATGTAGTATCTACTTTATATAAACATTAAATATGTTTTTATTATATGAAATATATCTTAAAATCTGCATGGTAAAAAACAAGCTTTTATTTTCAATATAACAAAGTTCTTAGGCTATTTTTTAAAAAAGCCTTTTCATAATTGAGCTGCCCTACTACAATTTAAGACACTATTTAAGAGAAGAAACATTGGAGACATCAAATATAATGGGTATCTGAAGATGTTTAATAAGAAAGCAACACTGCTAAACTGAGGATCACTTCCCATCTTAACTTTCTCCCCCTCCTCATATTGCTACATATGTTTTAAAATGACTGCATCTATTTCTTTGAGAAATCAAACATAACTCATGTCATAAGATACACTTACCTAATCACTCTGGAGGTTAATGGTGGAGGTAGGGGTCACAGCCCAAAATGAACTAAAAGGTCAGGTATGTTTTAGGAAAGCAGTTCTTCTTTAATTACCCAAAGAATACATTTTTAGGCATGAATTAAAGGCAATCCATTCTCTCTACTTCCCATTTCAAAACACAGTAAAGAAGCAGTCTCCCGCCCTTCCAGAAAGAAACACAGCAGACACACATAAGAAATTTGCTTTGGACCGGTCTTCAGAATTCAAAGCAAGAAGCAATGCTGGTCCTGTAGAAATCCAGACCCCAGTAGCAGAATCATGTTGAACTTATTTTTAGCATTTTCTTAGATCCTTCTATGAAATTTCCCGGCTGTTTACGCCTCCTCCACACATGAGTTCACTTACACAGTGTTTGCTACGGCAGTAGAGGTGATTTGGCTAGGCTCTGAGGATCACAAACAGCAACAGCATGCTGTAGCTTAAAGCCCACTCCGCTGGCAATACCATCACCATCGTCCACAGTATGTTGCTTGAATCCCCTCTTACACGCCGGAAAATACTAACTGTGGACGTGAAGGAAAGGAGCAACTTTAGCTGGGTTTCTGCATCACTGAGAGCAGTTTGCAGATTGCTGATTTGGAGCTCATTCTGCTGGCAGCCGGGAATTCCTCAGCACCACGGACAGCGCCAACAACTGGCTACCGAGCCCAGCTCTGTCGAAATCCCCGAGCTGCTTTAGACGAGGCTAGAGTGCTCTCCAAGCAGTCGCACTTTATACAGCGGATGCGTGCATCAGGAGGGGTAAAGGCATTCTATGTGCGAGATACTTATTTGCATTGAAATTACAAATAATTTTTTTTCTAAAAAAATTGTGATTATACCTAACGCATTCTTGGATGGGCTGCAGAGATGAAAGTTCCGGAAGAGGCTTGCGTTTAGATTTAAGTCATCTGCAGCCCCTGATTATTATTAATAGATAAAGCATAATCATTGTCAAAGAATCTGTAAAAACATATGCTCGTCGATTCTATTTGACCCTTTGGTAGCAGAAACACTTGCCCGGTGCTGCATGATTAAACTCCAGGTCTTCCTGCAGCTTGGATCTGATTTTAAAAGAAAAAAAAGTAGCCAGGTTTTCCTGCAGTTTGTTCTCTTAACATTAAAAATCAATCTCCTGTAATTCATCTAGTCTGTCATTAGGCGTCATTGTAAAGCTGTTTCTTTTAAAACCCCTAGCAAAGATGCTCTGCCTCTAAATTCTGATCAAAACGAGAGAGAAAAAAGACCCCGACACAAATGAGTGAGCATAAAGTTATTTTTTTATTAGTAACAGTATGAGCACTAAAATATATGTCCAAAGCACGTTTTAAAGCAAACTGTAAATGTTACCTGCTGGCACATTTAACCAGTTATTTACTGGTTTGGGACTACAGGAGGCATTTTTGAGCCTTAAAGGGAATACCCTCCGCAGCGGGATATGCTGACGGTCAAGACCACATTCGAACTGTGCCGTCAGAGCCTCCAGAAAACAGAATCTCCCCGTCGTGAGAAAACACAACCGTGTGCGCCTCTCTTTCGTGGCCCAGCAATTTGTGAATCTGCCCAGATTTAAGATCTAGCAAATGGATAACACCATTGCCACTCGCCTGAGCTAAAACTCGACCTGAGAGAGACAGAGAGAGAGAGAGAGAGAGAGAGAGAGAGAATGAATCAAAGTTTTATTTCAAGTGTTCACAGTTTATAAGCAATGAAGCATTCTATTTTCTTTCAATTATCATTCTGTGTTAGATGTCAGTTATTAAATATGAAGTAGCTCCTGTAAGTATAAGAAATAAATTGAGTCAAAATCAACACACATCAATCATTAGATTATAACATTTTTGAATTGGGACATAAAGCCTAATGCTCTACCTCCTTTATATGCAGAGTTCCTCAAATGTCCTACTATTCTTTTTTATTTGTGATTAATAAAGCATTTTGAGGAGATGATTTTGAAAGCAACTATGCAAAGCAACTTTCTTTTTCAAATAAATTATATGTTTAAAAGTTTTAAAAGGCATTAGCTTTCAAAATTTATGGAAAACATATATATCTGTATCTATATGGATAATTTATATTTTAAAATTTGTATTCTTCTTTAAACTTACTTTTTATAATTATGTTAGTCATTACTTGCAACTTAATAATATACATTCCTGCTTTAAAAATTGTGATACTCATGAACTCAACAAATATTTTTTTTGTAGCTGAAGTGGAAATAAATACTTCCATTTAAAAAGGACTTGGGAGGTTTTACTGTAGCTTAGAATTCAAATTTTGTTACTTTTTTTTTTCTAAAAAAAATACAGCACAGGATATTTGCATAATTTTTGTACCATATATTTTATAGTGATTCATTTCCTCAAAGTGAAAACAAATCAGGGATCCAATTTTAATTAATATTTTTATTAGGGAAGTCCAGTAACAAACTAACATGGGACTTGGAGGTAAGTAAAAGCAATAGAATGTGTTTACATAAGCTCAGTACTTACTGTAAATAAGTATGACATTAGTACTATCCATGGGATTAGTTAATCATACTTAGAAGGCATATTATTGTTCCAGTAATAATATTTAAAATTTATTTAACTCTTTTAATGTGATAGATACCATATTTAGTGCTTGATATGGATAATTCCATATGATCCTTACAATAATCTAATGATAAAGTAGTATTAACTCCTCTATGTAGGTGAAGAAACAGAGGCTTAGAAAGGCGAAGTAATGACACACTAGGTATAGAAGGAGCTAGCGTTTAATCACAGCACTTCGAATCCAGAGCCTGGGCTTTTAAGCCATTATGTTTTCCACAGCCAGCATAGCATTGTTATCAATGATGTCTTCTTGACAGATTTTAGGTAAGTGATGTATTGTGAAAATAGCATCGGTCCATCTTATAATAAGAATTCTAGAATGATATCACCATAAAAGCTATAGTGTAATATTTAATCACAAATCTTACCACCAATCATCATGAATACCTCTAAAACAGAGAAAATGTATACAAGTAAAGCTAACCATGATAAATACAATCCTATTTACAAACCTTTATAACTACTGGGCTTCTTCATCTAGAACAAAGCCTGACACAGCAAAGGTCCTTAGGATGGATTAGAGTGTCCAAAGCAGCAGATGTGAATATTTATTATAAACCCTCTTCTACTAAGTCTTTGCTGACAGGGGCATTACATATGGATTTCACTTCCAACCTCACTCTATAGGCAATTGCTGTTTGTGACTTTCCCAAGAATCAAACAAATAACTTTTTTTCTTATAGTTTTTATACAAAAGCTTAAAGGGGGGTAAATATTCTTTTCTATTTGTGAAACCAGACAAGACCAAACAGAACCAAGTGCATAAAGAAAAAGAAAAATATTTAGCTTCAAATCATTATTCAAATCTGTAAAAATCACAATTGGAAATATTTATGAAGGCTCTGATAATTTCTGAAAGTTTGTTTAATAAAATACAGAAAATGATAGTATTGGAACCTAACGTTAATTCAACAGCACCATGCCTCAGGTGTTTCAAAAATTTGTTTTTTTTTTTTGAGGACAGATCTGAGTCAGTAAATTTATTATGAGGTTTTTCAGGTTTACCTGGACTAATTTTCAGAAGATTGCAAGACTCAGTATGTATCATAACTCCTAGCTAAAATGAGTATAAATTTATAAGTATGTTCAACTTCTTTTAAAGTATATTGGATTATTACACGGCATATAATGCGTGACTTAAATATTAGTTTTGCTGGGAACGGGGATGCTAACCTCTTTCTAAGTGAGAAAATGTTCAAAATTACTTACCAGGTGGGTCAATTGCTATAGTAGTACTTTAGTATCCAGTTGGTGTGAGAGAGAAGTGGTACTCTCAGAAACAAAAACAAAAATACCACAATCTCATTACCGGTAGCATCTCTACAAAGTGGAGCATTTGCAGAGGAAGTGTTTATGGAGAAGTGCATGGGTATCTTTTTAAATCTCCTAGTCACTGACAATGAGAAACAAACCACACTACAAATCACTTGTCATCTGAATGTCAGGGTCTTAATGATAAATTTAGAGAGAATAGAAGATTTAACGATATCAGAACTTTGTCAATGGAATGAAAATCTGGCAGAAATACAATTTTTCATAGTGTCATGAGAATTTCTGTGAAACCTGAACTAATAATGTTCATGTTAAAGTAAATCTGTCGCCTTAAAATTATAAAATTAAAATAAATTATAATTTCTTTTTACTTTAAATCTTTTATTAAAATATTAAAAACAGAATATTGTCTTGTAACATAATTTCTGAACAGATTATTGAAAATGTTATTTAGGATACTGTTTTAACAAGAATAATTATAACAATTTATGAATGCACACTTTCCATAAAAATCACATGAATTAAATTTGTGAATAAAAACAGAGTAGTATAGTTTACTAGCAGTTTAAAGATAAAAAATGGTCAAAATTGATTCATAAACGTGTTTTAAAATAAAATACAGATAAATTTTTAAACATCTGTTATGTAAAAAGATGTATTGCATTTTTTCTTTTGTTTACATTCAGGTTATAAGAATGTCCAAATTTTTCACAGAATGGAAAGAAAATAAACAGTCTAGGGAGAGGATTGATTTAATTTTGTAACTGCTATTCTTTTATGTAAATAACTCAGTATATATCAATAGTGAGTGATTATGACTCCTCATTCATATGTCTTTAAAATGTGATTAATACTTATTTTTATCTGACAAGACTTTAGAATATTTTCATGTTTCGTAAATCAATACCTTTTCGTTGACCAATAGGACTCAATGAGGAACATACGTTACTGTCCATTTTACACTATTAGATGAATTTGCCAACTCCTTTTGGCTTTGAAGACAAGGATTAAATTTCTCCTAACCTCAAAGCATTGCTCTGCTATTAATTGATCCAAACACATTTTATAAATTAGAGGATCTCTCAAATTTAGTTCCAAATAAATTTGTAACTTTCTTAACACAACACAGTTCCTTTATATGCCGTATTTATTTTAAGAAATAGTTTCACTAATATTTTAGTAAAATTGAATAACAGTTTCAACTGAATTTGGTATAAAAACTTGAATATTTGAATGTACTTACTAATTTAAGCATTGCTAACAATAGAATCCCTTGAAGAAGGTCATAGAATGAATTAATCCATAACAAATTGAGTGGTAAAATTTTATCTGGGTATAAAAATCACTTTAGATAAACTAACATAATTTGGAAACTCTTACTCTCATGCTAATAAAATGTGTAATATTAATACTTTTTCAAGCTACAATTTTTGAAAGTTTTCAGTTTTTACTAATTTTTTATTAAATTTTTAATTAATGTTAGAAACGTGTGAGAAGTCAATTTGATTTTGACAGTGTACACCTAGAAGAGCCAGAAGTTACCTTAAACCTTTCAATACTTATTTCCTTCTCATGAAGCTAAATTCTCCTTAAGGTTGAGATGCATGCCGCTTATTATTGCAATATTTTTTACAGTCATGGAACTTGACATATTAGTGCTTAATACATGCTTGTTGCATGAAGAGTCATAGTGTGTTATAAGTAGGAGCACAAAAATCTTTATGAGATTTTTAAATAGAAAGGGTTTGAGCCCATTCCTTTGTCATCTAGATTTACTGGAATGAGTTGATAGTAACCATCATTTATTGAACATCTAGAGCTTTCTTTTTTACATCACATTTTTCACTCAACCCCATGATATAGATGAATTCTTTCCTCCGAGACAATAAAGAAGGAGATTCACAGAAGGTTGAATTGGGAATTTTTTTGTTTTTGGAGACAGAGTTTCACTCTTGTTGCCCAGGCTTGATCTCAGCTCACTGCAACCTCTGCCTCCCAGGTTTAACTGACTCTCCTGCCTTAGCCTCCCAAATAGCTGGGATTACAGGTGCCCACCACCATGCCCAGCTAATTTTTTTGTGTTTTTAGTAGAGATGGGGTTTCAACATGTTGGCCAGTCTAGTCTCGAACTTCCAACCTCAGGTAGCCTACCCGCCTTAACCTCCCAAAATGCTGGGATTGCAGGCATGAGCCAACATGGCCAGCCTTGAATTGGGATTTGATTTAACACTTTATTACTAAAAAAGTCTTGCTTCATTTACTGGCTTTCGAATTTCTTTCATAAATTAAGATTTAGGGCCAACTGGGTTTATGCCTGTAATCCCAATGCTTTGAGAGGCCAAGACTGGAGAACCACTTGAGGCCAAGAATTTGAGACCAGCTTGGGCAACATAGTGAGAATACATCTCTACAAAAAAATTTGAAAGAAAATTAGTCAGGCATGGTGACATACATCTGTGGTCCTAGCTACTCTGGAGGCTGAGGCAGAAGGATTGCTTTAGCCCGGAAGTTCAAGGCTGCAGTGAGCTATTCCCACCACTACACTCTATTTTGGGTGGTAGAGCAAGTCCCTGTCTGTAAAATACTACTACTACTAATAATAATAAATAAGCAAAAAAGACTCAGATGAGTGTCACACTTTGGGGCTTCTTTATGAATATCACTGAACTCCTTAGCTGCATAAGCTCTTAAATTTAATGCTCATGTTAATCTCACAATTGTTTCATTTAATGTTGATTCTACTACTTTGTGAAACTCTGAAACTAAAACATTCATGTTCTTGCAAAAGTCACTATTTATATATGTATCCACTAATCCCTAAATACATACATTATAATGCATATGTCATATGTACTAAAAATTATACCCAATAACTGAAAACACTCATTTTACATCCCTTCCCATGTCTCCAGCGAAATGATTGCCATGGTTCTCCCATTTCTGTTATGAATACTAATTATCTTTGTTTTACAGACTCCAAACGGTAATAAAATTCATGTCTCACTTTGTCTCTCTCTCCACCTTCAATCCAAGTCCTAGCCATTCTTTTTTAAACCAATTTTTTATAATCCAGCCCAGCCATTTATTAATATTTCCAACTGTTATGTCCACAATATTAAGATCCTTATTTTGAGATACTAGGATCACTGAAATAATTCTCAAAATGATCTTTTCTTTCTCATTTAAATCTACATGTATTAATTCCTGAGTCATTTATTCAGTAATGGTACTCTCATCCTAAAACACCATAGACATAAACAGAACAAAGCAGCGGCAGCAGCAGCAACAAAGAAGCCCTTTCCATCTCTGACATTTTCAGGTTTGTTTTGTTTTACATCCAACCATCTTATATTACAAATAAAACAGCTCAACTGAAGTGACTTGGCCAAGGTGGGAAACTCCACTTGTGGCAGTTGCAGATCTGGCTGAAATCAGATCTTTGGCTCCTAAATCGGTGTTTTTTTTTTTTTTTTTCACTATTTCTTTCAGACATTGAATAATGTCCAAGTATTTTAGCATGGCTTTTAAGATCTCTAAACTCTGATACAAATCTGAATTTGCTAACTCAAGTACACTCTTAGGTAAACCCTGTGCTCTCCATCAAACAATTTGCCATCATTTCTTGAATACATTTTTCACTTCCCTACCTTTGGATTGTTGCTTCTGTAATTTCCTATAGTTGAATATTTTTCCTAGCTGTATCCACGGTCCCCAAACATTACTTCCAAACAAAAGTCAACCTATCTATCTATTAAATCCTAGTTCAAAATGATTTTCTTCACCAAGTTGGTAGAAGGGATCCGTGGTAGAAGAGCTGCCTTTTCTGAGCACTTAACTGCATTTCATTCATACCATTCATGTGATAATAAGATGTCACAAATTCTAGTTAACTATGTATTTGTCTTACATTCTTAACTTTGTAATTACTCAGGAACAGGGGCCATGCCATATATTTTTGCATTCCCCCAGCGTAGCAAAGAGGCTATTATAGTCAATATCAGTGGATAATAGGAGCAGCTTTCACACAACCATTTTTAGTGCTTGTTATTTGCCAAGTACTGTTGTAAGTCCTTTACCTGCATTATCTCATTCTATCCTTCAATAATCCTATGGGGTAGGTAAGCGGCCCTTACTAAAATGCCACACAACTGAGAGATGGATATATCAAAGCAGCTCTTGAATGTGCCCCTCCAGTTTCTAGTTTGAATCTATGCTCATCTCTAGGAATACATTTAAATTAATTTGTACATAAGTAAAAGAAATATTTCAAAAATTTTATATTCATGGTCACCCTAGTGGCATCTATTGATTCCAAGAACCGGTAGATTGTACAACTAGTTTCACGGGAATAAGTGAGAAACTTAGGAAGGCTGCCTTATTCTTTTAGAGCTTCAGGAGGCATCCAATGTACCCAGTACTATGCATTATAGCAGCCATGACACACATGTAGCTATTGAGCATGTGAAATGTGGTTAGTACAAACTGGAATGTGCTGTAATTATAAAACGCTGCCCACATTTCAAATGAAGAAAGAATGTAAAATAGGCTATTAATAATTTTTATATTGATTACATGTTGATATTATACCCCTTGACATATTTTATAGATTTTAACATATATTTTATGTGTATATAATTAATAAATATACATGTATATTCATACATAAAAATATATAAATATATCATTTACCTGTTCTTTAAAAATGTAGCTACTAGAAAATTTAAAATTATCAACATATTATCATAGTATATCACATATCACATTATAATTCTATTAGAAAATACTAGCATATACCTTGCTTTACAGAGGAGGGAAATGAAGGTTAGAGAGAAAAGCAACTTCTCCAAGGCCACACAGCTTGTAAGTGGTAGAATGTGGATTTGAGGTCTATATGACTACAAAGCTCATGCTCTTATCCTTTATGATATGCTTGGATGAAGTTTTTTTTTTTTTGATTGGCTCCATGTCATCCTTCCACTTGGATTAAGCTGCGCTTACTAAAATGCAACACGACTGAGAGATGGATCTATCAAAGCATCTCGAGTGTGCCACTCCAGTTTCCAGTTTTGTATGCTCATCTCTAGGGATACATTTAAATTAATTTGTACATCAGTAGAAGAAATTTTTCAAAAATTTTACATTCTTGTTCACCCTAGTGGCATCTATTGATTCCAAGAATCTGATTGTACAACTAGTTTCCTGAGAATAAGTGAGAAATTTAGGCAGGCTGCCTTCAGGAGACCATCCAATGTACCCAGTACCTTAGTGAGCAGAAAAGACACATCCACATCTTTAGGTTAGCATTTTATATTAAGATGTTATTTAAAAATTGTCATACCATTTTTGATGTAGGGGGAACAAACCAAACTATATTTTCTTTCCAATGCTTATACTTTCCAAACTGACAAACATCCCCTTAGCCTCACCCAAATAGTATTTTCGAATACAGTGAACATATTTTATCCAATTCTTTACACTAATTATTTCTGAAAAGAGAAACAGTTCTTGTTTTGCTGAAAGATTTCAACTTAATTTAAGAATTATGAAAAGGCAAAATTAATTGGATAGATTGGTAAAGTAAAATTATCTAAGGTAGAGAGGGGTATTGGACCTCAGTTGTCATTATGAAAATTCCTATTCCCTGAAATTCCAAGTAAAAATCACTGAGAGGCATGAAACTTTGGAATAAATCCAAGTTTGAATAAGATACTGGTTTAGGAACACTTACTGGTAGTATATTAGCTGGCTAAATTACGTCATTTTGTAATGGAACACCCTGTTAGTTGTGAAATTTATTAAATCATGTTGACAGAAATATTTGATTTTGTGTTAGAGGAATAATTCACAACAAAGTTAATGTATCAAGAGTTAAGAGTTGCATTTCCTCAACTCCTTAATTGATCAAATAAAATTTTCCGAGTGAGCCACCAGTTATCAGCTGCTGTTAGTTAAGGTAACTGTGGATATATAAATTGGTTGGGTTAAATAAATACAATCATTTTTAATGAGAATTATTAAATGTATCTATCAAAACTTAAAATTTGTTTAGAAAATTCAGAATATCTATTTTTCTTATTACTCTACATCTAAACACTGAACACGTACACTAGCAAAAAGGTTACAAAATTCACTTATAGCTTTGAACATGTTACATTTTTCACCAATATACTTTTCCAGCAATGTTATGAGTCAGCAATTGGCTAAAACTATGCATTTTTCTATTGTTTATGTAATCAGTAATAGAGTCATTCTGGATTAAAGGCATGTGTCTGCATGAATGAAGCTTTGTTATAAGAAATAGACGCAAACTCAAACTTTTAAGCTTATTATCAATAATAAAAATGTGAATGAAATACATCATTACATTTCTCATTATAACAACTTCAGTAATTTCTCATGATTATTCATTCTTAGATTAAATTTTGAGCAGTAGGTTTCCCCAGAGAAACAAAAATGTCCATTTTATATTTTATTCAATTAAGTCACATACACAGATCATAAGAACTTTGTTTATTACAAATATACAAGAATAGAGACAAAATTATGTGTCATATATGAAATAACATATCAGAGATGGAAGAGAAACTTTGATCAATAAGGAAATGATTTTTATACACATCAGAACCGATTTGGAGCAATTCTCTCAATCAATATAGATAGGCAGAAATGCTTCTGAGCATTTATTACCTGTGGAGAGTGTTATTGATTAATTTTATTGATTTTTAGAATGCATGTGGAGAGGCATCTGTTGTTTCTTTAAAAGATGCCTCAAAATGAAAAGTACCAAGAAACTACTTAAGTTTTGAGGATTTGCATTAATGGCTCAACCAGGGTAATTACTCAGAATTTCAGAAACACCACTGAAAGAGATGTGAAATGTGATTTAGTTTACTTTGTACTTTACTGCCGATCAATGCATTTCAGAAAAAAATATTACTTGAGAATTTAACTTTCCTAAGTGCTAGTAACAATTTAAAAACTTTTCTAGTATTTTTACTATGTATATGAAGGCTAAAGAATCCTAACTTTTCTTTTGTGAGCAAAGATTAGTTGATGTCAAAGTGTAAATATAGAGTATAAAACAAATGCATTTTGAGTTTCTCTTGGTAGAAGTTCTTGTCTGAAAAATGATAACAGAGAAGGAAGGGAAGGCTTCAGTATCTTACTTTAGCGCTCTAGTCAAAAATTTGTTTACCTTACTTAGAGTACATAATATTTAATGGATATAAAACACTTGGAAGTTGAGGACAATCTATCATTATGTGAACTTGGTATGGAATTCACCGATTAAGTAAGTGAGTTTTATTGCACAAAGCCTGTTTTAGAAGCTTGCCATAAACAGTTTTAAACAGATATAAGTTGCCCCTCTCTATTTGTGAGGGTGTTGGTTTCACGTCCTACCCAACCCACGGATACCAAACTCTTCGAATGCTCAAGTCTGTTCTATAAAATGGCGTAGTATTTGCATATAACCTATGCATATCCTCCTGTGTACTTTAAATAATTTCTAGATTACTTATAATACCTAATACAATGTAAATGCTATGTAAATAGTTGTTACATTTTTATATTATTTTTATTGTTGTACCATTATTTTTTATTTTTTTGAATACTTTCGATCTGTGATTGGTTGAATCTGTGATTGTGAAATCTGCAGCTACATGGGGCCAACTGTAATCTTTTTCTTTCTTTAATGTGAAATTCATCTCTTTCTTAGGGAGACAGTTCTTTGATTCTCCAGAAATTCCTAAACTATCGCACATGAATAAATCAAAAAGTTTAAGTTTACCTTGCTAGGAACAGAACTTTTGGCCTTACTGTGTGTAGTTTTAAAAATATTTTCCCCCTGAAAAATATTTTCCTTCCTATTAGGAGAGCATGAATGATGATCTTGAACAGGTGCTTCCTACATGAGCTATGTTCTGAATATTACAGAAATCCCTTGTGAAATGCACCTAAAGTCTTAAAAATGTTCTAATTATTGAATCTATTTAAAATATCAACAGCCACCTGCTTTCATTAAGAAATCCTTGTAGCCCTGTTTCCTAACTTGGTTTTCATCTATACAGCTGATCAGTGTTGAAATAATGTTTATTCAGAGACCCCATACCTCTGGAGCTTAGCAAATATTTCAGAAAAGCTTTTGCTGATGACAGAAGAAATGCAAGTTCCAGTTCAGTTCTGAGGATTCAATAAGCCATCACAAAACATAGTTTATAGCAAATCAGAGACTGTGATATATTCTTCTCAATGGTTTAGAAATAGGCAAAGGAACCAAAGGCTTATATTTAATATAATAAAATTAATTTAAAAATTAATCATTTTTATCTTATTGTAAAGTAATAAAACCACCCTTAATATTGCTCAGATTTTACTACTCAAACCGTAAATAAATTTTAAGACTCTAAAAGTCAGAGTTATAATATTTTGAAAGTTTTTCTCTTAATGTACATTGGTGTCAGAACTAATTCATTATAAAGGAATCCCCTTTCTTGAATGTGGAGGTTTGTCTGTGGGGAAAACCACTGTCAGATTCTGTTAGTTAATGTTCAGGTGGTGAATTGTTAATAATTACATCCTGATTTTAGAACTTCATCCTTTCCTACTTCAGGGCAACATTGTTAGGTGAAAGAGGCTAAGTGATAAATCAGCATCACTACACCATTAATAGTTATAGTAAAAAAAAAAGAGATGAAAATATGTGATAAAATAATTATAATTGAGATGGATACCCTCCTCACAAGGGGAAAATAATGGCTGGAATATTAAATGTGAAGGTTTTGTATGGACTGGGAATGGTTAAATTAATTAGTTTAAATGTAGTATAATCTGATGATTAAAAAATATTAAACTCTCTGAAATCACAGAGATATTACCTCTAAATTTTAAATATGTCATGATTACCTGATTAAGACCCACAGACCTAATACCTAATGGAGGTTTCCTTTTAAATAATTTGAAGTGGTTGATAATAAAAGATGGAACCACTAGCTTACAGTTAATATCTTTTTCCCAAATAGTTTACATCTGTTGTATTATGTAATCCTCACAATCAAATACAAAAGCAGCATTATTATTTTCATTTTACAGGGAACGATATTGAATCACAGAGACATGAAAGACTTCCTTTAAGATAACAGAGCTAGGGTTTAAACAAGGATGCCAACCAAGTATGTCTATACAATTCCCTCTATCCTGCAGCCTGAGGGGAAACAAAAGTAGTTATGCCAGAAAGTTAAGCTAATTTGGCTGCTACATGAACTGCTAAATAAATTTATATTAACCATAATTCCGTGAAGACATCTTTATGGAAATTTCAGCTAACATTCTATAATCTGATGACCTGGCTTTGTATCTCATAGAAAATTTAAAACAACATGTGATTAGTTTGTTCTTTATTCAGCCCCTCTCTATCATACTTTCTTACTGTTAACCTCTTCATCTGGCATTCCACTTGGATCAAATGAGGTTTTGCTAAAAGCTAGTAGACAATTTGAGACTAAGGGCAGTGATGAGTACTTGGAGTTAAAGTAATGAGGCACGCATGATTTAGCTATATACAGGAGGTATAAAAATGGCAAGGTTGGCAGTGCAATTATTAGAAAATATGGAGTTTGACTTGTCTGAATAAATGGAATATTAGGGCATTTTCGGTTGCAAGTGAAGAAAAGTCAACTCAGTGTGGCAAAGGGAAAACATTTTTTAAAGTTTAACAAATGTGTTTATCACACAGAAATATAAATAAATGGACTCCAAAAATGGCTGGATCAAGAGGTTGGAATGATGTTATTAGGGTGCCTTCTCTCATAGTCTCTATATTCTGATTCCAACAGTATAAATCCATACTGAGGAAGAGTCTGTCCACACTGAGGCAGACTCTATCCACTTGGTAGTCTGGGTTCAGGCTCGTGGCCTACCAAATTTAAGCTTTATGGAAAGAGTACCTCTATTGCCCAGCAGTCTTATAGAGGGTAAAATTTTTCCCTTGTTGATTAGCTTGGATCATGCAGTTGGCAGATGGAAGGGTGTGATTTACTAATTCACCAGGCCAGGATTAAGTACTGACCACAACAAATGAGAGTTGATAAGGAGAATTACCCAAATGAAGAACAAGATGCTGTCATTTTAGAAGGAATAACACTAAGCATTTAAAAAAAAAATCTACTTCAGATAGTCATTCCAGATGTGCAATTCAGAGCGAATTTTTGCATTAGAGAAGAAAACAAAGAAACAAATAATAAGCCACATTGTAGGCCATGAAAACAATGCTTTACCTTCTATTGTCTTTCCATCTGACAATCCATCTTATGCCTCCTAAAATACTCTTATGCAAATAAACAGCACCTAGTTTTATCAAGAAATCAGCTCAAATATTTTGTTAAGCAGACTACCAATATTTGGGATCCTTTGATTTACAGTGGGGCTATTAAATGCAAAAACTCCCAAGGGAAGGTGGGGGTAAAGTGGGAATTATAGTTGCAAAGAAACAGAAAAAGTTTGAACACCTGTAATAAGCAGTCTGCATTAGAAAATTAAAAAAATTATATAAATTTAAGGCTTTTTTGCATTAACTAGATAGTATGATTGTTAATATCTCAGTGGCATTCATATACTAGAGTATCTCCCCAAAAGAAACAATTTCAGCAAGCTGCAATGGTTTCTCCTTATTAAATTAAACAGAATAAAATTATTATAATCTCAAAACTTAGAAACATATGTTATAGTTTTATAAGGCTTTCCTAATAATCGCAGTATTTTTAGGAAAAAAGCTAAAGAAAAGTGTTTTTTTAAGGGCTATTTATCAAAGATAAACATTTTATGTTTCAGTGGCAACTTTGCACATGTTCTAAAGATCTTGACGTGGATCTATAAAAAATTCTGAATATGAAAGAATTTATTTCAGTTATTTCTAAAATCATTTTGAAAATAATATATAAAAACATAAATGACCACATAGATCAAAGTTATTTTGTGGAGTCATTTTGAGAAACCACACTGCTTTGCTGTTGACAATATTTAAATTAAAAAATATATTTTTCTTTGGAAATTCAGAATCTTGAGAATAAAACACATGAACATGTAAGAAGGGATCAATGAAACAAAATGGAAAAAATATTAACAGTTGTCAAACCTGGGTAGTGGATAAATGGGGCTTATTATGCTATTTACTTTTATATATGTTTGGAAAATAATAAACATTTAAAATACCAATCACATAAAATCTCCATTAATACTATGTAATTTCTTATATTTAGAACTAAAAATTTTGAATGATTATCATAGAATTACAAAGCATTCTAAAACTAGGTATATATACAATGTGTCTAAGTAATTCTTTTACCAACTGTAGAGCAAAATAGTGAGTGATAAATAAAGATACTAAGTATGATAATGCATTAAAAAAACAGGAGAACTTTATTAAAATAAACAATGAATAAAAAGCCAAGCTACAGCCTGGTACAAAAATATTTGCAAAAGACATACCTGATTAAGGACTATTATCCAAACTATACAAAGAACTCTTAAAACTCAAGAATAAGAAAACAAACAACCCAATTATAAAATGGGCCAACATTGTGGAAAGCAGTGTGATGATTCCTCAAAGAACTTGAAGCAGAATTACTATTCAACCCAGCAATCCCATTATTGGGTATATACCAAAAAAAAATATAAATCACTCTACCATAAAGACCACACGCATGCATATGTTCATTGTAGCACTATTCACAACAGCAAAGACATAGAATCAACATAAATCCCATCAATTGAAGACTGGATAAAGAAAATTTGCTACATAAACACCATGGAATACTATGCAGCTGTAACAAATAATGAGATCATGTCTTTTGTAGCAACATGGATGGAGCTGGAGGCCCTTATCTTAAGCAAACTAACACAGGAACAGAAAACCAAATACTGCATGTTCTCACTTATAAGTGGGAGCTAAATAATAAGAACACAAGGACACAAAAAGGGAAACAATAGACACCAGAGCATACCAGAGGGTGAAGGGTGGAAGGAAGGAGAGGATCAGAAAAAAATACCTGTCAGGTACTATGCTTATTACCTGAGAATGAAATAATTTGTACACCAAACACCTGTCACATGCAGTTTGCCTGTGTCGCAAATCTACCCACATACCCTTGAACCTAAAATAAAACTTATAATACAAAATATTTCAAAATGAGTCAAATACCTTAACCTTACCAAAGAAGGTATATAGATGGTGCATAAGCATGTCAAAAGAGGCTCAACATCATATGCCATCAGGGAAATGCAAATTAAAACAACAGTAAGGTACCACTATATACCAGAACATTGATAACACCAAATGCTGTTGAGAATGTAGAGCAACAGGAACATTCATTCCTTGCTGGTGAGGATGCAAAATGTTATAGCTACTTCGGAAGATGGTTTGGCAGTTACTTACAAAAGTAAACATACTCTTGCCAGTTATCTCACAATTGTGTTCTTTTGTATTTACCCAAAGGAGGTGAAAACTTATGTCCACGTAAAAATTTGCACAAGAATGTTTACAGAAGCTTCGTTCATAATTGCCAAAACTTGAAAGCAACCAAAAAATCCTTTAGTAAGTGAATGAATAAATAAAGTGTGGTACATCCAGACAATGGAATATTCTTCAGTGTTAAAAAGAAATGAGCTAACAAGCCATGAAAAGGCAGGGAGGAAACATCTATGCATATTAGTAAGTGAAAGAAGCCAATCTGCCAAGGTTACATACTGCATGATTTTTACTATGTGACATATCGGATAAGGCAAAACTATGGAGATAATAAAACGATCTGTGGTTGCCAGGAGTTGGGGGGAGTTAGGGATGAATAGGCAGAGCACAGAGGATATTTAGGCCAGTGAAACTACTCTATGATACTACGGGATTATGATGGATGTATGTCATTATACATTTGTCCAAATCACAGAATTACAACACCAAGAGTGAACCCTAACATAAACTATGGGATTTGAAGGTTAATGATGTGTCAATTATGTTCATCAGGTGTAAAAAATGTGCCACTCTGGTGGGGGATTTTAATAAAGGAGGAGGCTGTGCATGTGTGGGAACAGGTAATATATGGGAAATTTTTCCTCTCAATTTTTCTGTGAAATTAAAACTGATCTAAAAAGATAAAATAAAAAAATAAAAGTTTGAAACCAATATGAGATTAATAGCTAATTTTAATTAGAATTAAAGTTAAAATACCTATCACTTAGGATGATATTATCATAAGTGCTCAAAGTAGGTGCTTTAAAATGTATTTTTAAAGTTTTTTTTTTTACTCTAGTACAGAATTCTGAATCAGTATTCAAAATAGTGTCTTCTCTAAATTGTGACCCCTCTAGACAATTTTAAGTAAATGAAACAACTCAAATTTGTACACTGGTATAGGGAGCAGCTATTTCCTCAAAAAATGATAGTAACAAGCTATGCTGATATTAAAAAATAAATCACAGCTCCAACTATTAGATTCCTAAAATCATCACTGTATAGCTCTTACTTGACTTAGAGAAAAAAAGAGGCACAGAGAGAGAGCAAGACAGAGGCACAGAGAGAGAAAAAGAGACAGAAAGAAGCAGAGACACAGAGAGATGCCTATTTAGATGAGGATTATAAAATGGAAACTAAATTAATACAAAGATTTTCATTAAGCAGCACTATCCATCACAACCCAAAAGCAGCCTGAAAACACAGAATAAATTTCCTGGCCCATATTCTATGTATTGGCCAATGGTAGTACCCAAATACACCAGATAATTGCTCCACCATCTGCTTCACATTGATTACATAGTTGTGGTGATACATTTCCTATGACTGGCGAAAGATTCCATTTTAAAAAAATAGACATTGTTTGAGCTTTCTAAATTAGGAGTCTCTTCAAAATAGCACAATATTAGCCCTTTAAAACTTTTTATAGAGCAAATCTAAAGCTTTGATATGTTTCTTTTTCTAGAAATTAATCAATACTTTCATTATTTCTCATGTATAACATTTTTCTGTTTTTTTTTCTTCCAATTTCGTGTTACGAGTGTTGTGAAGCATTGCGGGTATAAAATATCCTTTGTTCCAATCAAACACACATGTACCTTAAAAGATATATAAGATCGTGTTTAATTCTGCACAAGTGACACACACATATTTTACTTAAATGATCTTGACATATATAACTATTTTATATAATTATATTTTATTTTAATTATTTTGCTATTTTGAGAAAATATTCATAAAATATTTTATTTTTTAGAACTGAAAATACTAATTTTCATTGATTACATACATAATCAAATAAATATCTTGCCTTTTATGTTTGTTATTCAATGAACTAGTCTAAGATTAAAAAATAACATATTAAACTCAATTTGGGGTATTATTGAACAAAACTTCCCTACCTACTGAAGGGAAGCCACATTTTGCATATTTCCTTCAGGGTCTGACAACCAACGAGCAGAGCATAACTGTAGAAAGCCTATTATAAGATTTCAGCCAAAAATAAAGATAACGTATCCACTACAAACTGTCTGAGATTCATGAAAATATGTTTAATTTCAAGGAAAGAGATTAGATGACTGCTTTTATACAAGATATTGGTATTTTAATTGTAACTTTTGTTGAGAAAATACATGACATGGTTTAAGAAATCAAGTTCTATAGGCCTATAGTGAAAAATAATTTCTGCCCTAAACCCTTCTACCACAAAGTTTCATTCCCAGCAATTCCTACTTTAAATTACTTTAGCTGCTTCTTTGGAAAATAATATATTTTGGATAATAATGAATTCCATTAGTATTTCTTAATATATCAATTTCAAACATTTTCTATGGACTTCCTATTAAAAGAGAATATTAGACTCTTATGTAATTATACGCAGTTATCATCTCTCCATTTTTCAACTAATTTAGAACACAATTCTAGGTTCGGTATTAACAAATTAGCAGCTACATTATTATGACTATGCACACACATTTATATGGAAGCCTTTCTTGTAGGCATTTGGGTGCCTGCTTCTCCCACCCTATTAAGTCAGTTACCACTCCATGATTTGTTTTTTTTTTTTTTTTTTCCCTTTGTGGTTTGGTTTTCTATCTATCACTAATTACTCCTAAACTCTTCTTCAGAAATATAAAACTTCTTTCAATATGATTCTTCCCCAGGTCAAATACGTCAAGTTTATTTTTTTGAATCTTATTTCTTAAAGATGCCATCTCCTAAACAAGGGCTTGTTTGCATGGGAAAAGGGTGAGTACAGGGATAAGATTCTGAGACTGGGGCTGGACACAGAAGCTCTTGCCTATAATCCCAGCCTTTGGGAGGCTGAGGTGGATGGAACACTTGAGATCAGGAGTTCCAGTCTAGACTGGCTAATATGGTGAGACTCCGTCTCTACTAAAAATACAAAATTAGCTAGCATGGTGGCCAGTGCCTGTAGTCCCAGCTACTCTGGAGGCTGAGGCAGGAGGGTTGCTTGAACCCGGGAGGTGGAGGTTGTAGTGAGCTGAGAGCGTGCCACTGCATTCCAGCCTGGGTGATGGGAGTAAAACCCTACCTTAAAAAAAAAAATTCTGTGACTGGGCAGCAAGCTGACATTTTAGACATGTGACCTTCAAATGTCAGTATTTGTAGACATTTTCTTTGGATTCTGTTCAATTTCTTCAGCAATGAATCTTGTGGTTTGCTCACCGGTGGCCTGTGTTCCAGGAACTGGATGAGGAGAAAAATGAGAGAATCTTCTTGGTCCAAATCCCAGCATTGTGTTCATATTTTGTGCCTTGTGTTCCTGAGTCCAGGGCCCCTTTTGATTTAATTTATCTGAAGGGCAAACCTCCTGTCTCTTGAGAATTGTGGTTCAAAGAGAACTAGTTGCCTAGTTGAGCAGGGTTTGAGAGAAGATCGAGGGGCTTAGAACGCTCTTTATACAATGTGTCAGATCCAAGCTTCATTCCTAAATTATTTGTAGCTGGTGACACCAATTCCAGAATTGCTAGGGAGCTCAGTGATGGAAATTAGTTCATTTATATGGAAGTCTTCTTCTTCTTTAGGAATTTGAGTCCCTACTTCTCTCACTCTGTTAATTCAGTTGCCACGCCATGATCTGTTTTCCACTGACATCTTTCCCATCATTGTATCCTCCGTGTTTACTTTGTCCTTGTGTGTTTATACCCATTTCTGTCTTTACTGTTATTAAGGCTTTCACATTTAATCGACCATATTAAACTCATTCTTCAATGTGATATTTTCATTTTGGTGGATAAAAAATAATGCCAATTTTACCATTTATATTTTATTCAATAAATTAGGTAATCTAAATTTTAAGAATATATTTTACAATTTATTTCATAAGATCCGAAGAAATACATTTAATGAAATTTTGAATGAAAAAGATGAAGGAAAAATATTTTTCCTTCTTTGACCTTTATTTTCCTTAAATGTTTGATATGTATTAACCAATTTGCTTCTCAAAGTCATTTTAATGATGATCCCAGTTTTATAGAAGAGGAAATTAAAGCTACAAAGCTTAGGGAAGTTGCCTTGTATCATATAACTAGTAAGTAGTAGGGTCAAGATTCATACCCAGTATGTTTGGGTTCAAGGTCCCTGCTCAAATTCATATCCATACAGCCTGTCTATGCTCAGGTCATGGTTTTGTGATCTCTGGTGTAATAACAGTCTCTTTCATTGTCTTTAAGATCTTCTAAGAACCAGCATATCTAAAGTCACAAATACTCAATCCTATTGCCCACCCAGCTGCCTTGTCACAACCTTAGCAATATTTCTTTGTTTTACTCTATACTTGTTTCAAGGCTTTTTTCTCATGAAAATCTCCTTGTTTCTATCAATTTCGTACATGGCCTTGTCTCTTTTGCCAAGCCTTCTGTAGCCTGGCAGCTCTATTTCAGATCATCTCCATGACATTGATCTGGCTCTCCATTGGAACTATGCTTCTAGTAATTTTCCCCTTGGCTCTACATATTTCATCCAGTTGGACTTTAGCACCATGACCCACACTCCCCTCTAGAACTCATGCTGTGCTCCCTGACTACCACCTGCCTCTCCCACTCCATTGGGAGTGTAGGGGGAAAGGGGATGACTGCTCCACTGTGGTTCTAATTGGATGATATTAAACTGCCCATTCAGTTTATATTTTTTAGTCATATTTAATTCAGCATTGGGAATATGACTGTTTTTAACCAGTTTGTGCTCAGAGTGAGCCTGAGAGAAAATGGGAGCTGACTAGTGTAGAAGAATAGTCACTTGTTTGGCCATCCAGGAAGCCAAGTTTAATTTTAGCCTTGAGAGAATTTGAAATAATTATAATTACATGGGTATTAAAGCCCATGAGTGAAAAGGACTTTTTTTTTTAAAAAGCATACCCATTCATTTAGCATCAATTCACAACTGGCAATTCACCCTCCCAAATGCTCTTCCACTGAGTGTGCATACTGAGTTAGAGTATTTCCAGAGGAGTTCAAATACCTAAGAAGTAGGCCATTGTTGGAGGTGTGATATTGAAACTATATTAATTTGAATACTAGAGAAATGCAAGAAGCATAAAATTTGTATATATTTTTGGAGAGGAAAATTGTATTGTTTCATATATTTTATTTGTGGTACAGAATAACTGGATAATTGGCTTAAAATAATTACAGGGTATCCTTCATATAGTGTCAGGCTTCAGTACAAATGTTGGTTAATAACCATTCCTGAGCTTGGGCTCCAAGGTTAATTTGAAGTGCACTCCAACAAAAAATAGGCAATCATTTCACAATCACTTCAAGATTTTACATAGGTTTTGCCTTGGTCCAGACTAAGGCCCTAACTGAAGAGTGTCAATGATATGATGGAATGAGGTATCTTGAAAAACAGATGAGACAATATAACTGGCAGTTTAGTCTTCTACCCTTGCAAATGACTAAAAGGTGTTTTGTATTATTTAGCAAAAATGGATTAAAAAATTGGCATTGGGATTTTCAGTGGAAAAGGAAAGAAAGGACTCTTAACATAAGCATGTTATTGTCAATAGTGGCATCTCTATTAAGCTTGTTCTCTTACTTAAACACTTCTACATCTCTCAGGTTTGTCATACCCACTGCCCTGACAGTACAAACATTCTACAGTAAAATCTGTCAAAGAGGCCAGTTGATTTCCTACATCTTCTGACACATGCTGCTCTTTAATATCAGCCTGTCAGAATACCTAAGAGAATGGCATCTGCTTTCATTCTTGGAGCTGAGGCTAGGACTACCATCATACACTGCAATCATTAGCCTTGTATTGCTGTGAAATTCTGCCTTTTGGAACCTGAGTCTCCTGCTGGAAAAGGCTGTTGGCACAACTATATCATGCACGTAAGATTGCACAAATTTTGGGAGAATTAGTTATTTTGAAAAACATTTTTTTTCCTCGTGTGAATTTGTTTTACTTTCTTTTTATGATAAGTTGTTTCAAATTACATATTGGAATTTTCTCTGCCACAATCAACAGGTACCTACATGGATGTCTAGAGAAATATTTTGGCTTGACTTGTCTTGATTATATTTTATTCTTGTGGGTTACATATGCCTTCATATTAATCTTATGTTTGTCTTATCTATAGAGGAATGTTTCTCGTGATTTCAAAATATGATTGATTTAAGTGATTTCAGGGTGATATAGTGGGCGTCTTTTATTTACCAGAGATGGTTTTCCTGGCACTCCATTTGTAGGTCATTGAGCTTTTACGTTCTTGCTTCTTATCTGATTCTCTTGTGGCATGTGTTTATGAGAGGCCTGGGGAGCAGTCTATTAATACAGGTGATGTTCTCAGAAAAGAAAGTGGCTAATTTTATATCAAATACAGCAGAATTTCTGAAACCAATATATGTGGTATATTCATGTAGTAACTTTGGGAAGATATGGACTTATCCCAAAGACAACCAAAAATTTCCTTTTTTGGAATTCTTTCACATGCACATGGTTTTAGTCCCCACCCAGTAAAATTCTTTTTGGGATTTAAATTTAAAAGTAGTGGATTATCACTGTAATAATGAAAATAAAGGTATCTAAAAGTGATCAAACACACACACACACATGCGCATGCATGCATGCACACACACACACTCCTTTACCTTACCCTCTGGCTTAATTCTCTCTTGATGAAGGTGATTTTAATAATTTGTTTTGCATTATTCCAGAGTTTTCATTTGCCCATAAAACATACACATAACATAAAGTGGTTTAAATTTTTTAGGAGAATGGGAAGATCATATATATTTTTTAGCTTTTCCTCTTCCCTTTAACAATATATCATAGACATAGGCAGGTATACCATGAAATTAATGAACCATGCACTTTAGGGTCCCTCACTTGTATAGGCACTTCCAAGACCTTAGGAGGGAGAGGACCTAGCAATTTTCTATTAATTTTTTTTTTCTTAAAGAGGGCCTCTGCCATTTTATGTGCCAGACTGTACCAAACCTGTATCTATTCATGACCTTGGACATTTTTCTAGGTCAGTAGATCTGGAATATGGGCATTCTTTTTGTTCTAGTATTTCTAAAAATGTGAATCTCTCCAACAGGAAAAATATATCTAATACATAAAAAGTATGTACTGGGATAATTTTAGCATCTTAAGTTTAAAATATATATATTTAAAATACAGCAATAATAGAACTTTTCATTACTTGGAGAGAAATTTAAAACTTATGGTATAACCACATGATATGGTTTGTCTGTGCCCCCACCCGAATCTCATCTTGAATTGTAGTTCCCATAAACCGCATGTGCCGTAGGAGAGACCAGGTGAAGATAATTGAATCATGATGGTGGTTTCCCCCATCCTGTTCTCCTGATAGTGAGTTCTCATGAGATCCAATGTTTTATAAGGGGCTTCCCCCGTCACTGGACTCTCATTCTCCTTTCTGCTACCCTGTGAAGAAGGATGTGTTTGCTTCCACTTCTGCCATGATTGTAAATTTCCTGAGGCCTCCCTAACCATCTGAACTGTGAGTCAATTAAACCTCTTTACTTCACAAATTACCCAGTCTCTGGTATGGTTTTATTAGGAGCATGGAGATGGACTAATACACCACACTTTTGAATATTTCTAAAGGTAAATTTTATTTTTTGAAAGCACCAAATGGTATTCAGAATGTTGTGGAAAGTAAAGGGCCAACCGGATTAATATCACCTTTGGTTAAAAATTAGAATTAGACTATAAATCACAAAATTATCTTGTTTGGTCAGTTCTTTCCTTCAACAGGCATATATTGACATGCTGCTTTGTTTCAGGTTCCTGTTGGATCAAACATAGCCCTATTTTTTAAAATGAAAATAATATATACATGATAATTCTAGTTTAATATAGAGTATCAGATACCAGAAATTCAATGAATATTTGTTAAAACAATAAAAAAGTAAATCAACAGAATGCCTTAGCAATATTATATACATGGCATGTTAAGAACACGAGAGAGAGAGAGAGATTAAATGCCTAAGGTGTCAGACAATGCTTGCTTCACAGAGATGACCTTTGAGGTAAATCTTAAATGATAAAGGAAGTTGAAGGGAAAAAAAGAGTGAACAGAGAACAATTTGGGCAGAAGGAAGTAGTAAAAATGCTCCAGGTAAAAAGATAATGTGTCAAGAAATTTGACTTACTTGGAGAAGTTAAATCGATTGGGTTTGGAGTGCAGGGTACCTATATATGACTGGTAGCAGCTGAGAAGGAAAAGTTATGCAGCTGTCAAATGCCAAGTAGTTCTCCCTGTTTCATGACCCTTTTTTTTTTTTTTTTTTTGAGACAGGGTCTCACTCTGTCACCCAGGCTGGAATGCAATGGCACAATCTTAGCTCACTGCAGCCTTGGGTTCCTGGGCTCAAGTGATCCTCCCACCTCAGTCTCCTGAGTAACTGGGACTACAGATGTGTGCAACCATGCCAGGCTAATTTTTGTATTTTTTGTAGAGATGTTTTTTTTTTCCCATATTGCCCAGGCTGGTCTTGAATTCCTGAGCTCAAGTGATCTACCTGCCTCAGCCTCCCAAAGTACTGGGATTGCAGGCGTGTACCACAGTGCCTAGCCTGTTTCATATTCTTATACATGTTCTCATTTTCATTCTTCAGTGATCCTGGTTAGAACAACATTTCTCTATTTGATAAACTTTGTTTTCCATATTTAGCTGACTCCACAGAGAAAAATGTTTCTTAAAAAAAAAGGTTCACAACTTTTATCTTTTTTTTTTTCTTTTTTCTCATGAGATAGGGGTCTGGCTCTGTTGCCCAGACTGGAGTACAGTGGTGCAATCTTGGCTCACTGTGACATCAGCTCACTGCGACCTCTGCCTCCCAAGTGGGCAAGTAGCTGGGATTACAGGTGCCTGTCACCACACCCAGCTAAGTTTTGTATTTTTTGTAGAGATGGGGTTTCACCATATTGCCCAGGCTAGTCTCAAACTTCTGGGCTTAAGCGATCAGACTGCCTCAGCCTCCCAAAGTGCTAGGATTAGAGGCATGAGCCATTGTGCCCAGCCCCACTTTTGTCTTTCCAAGCTATTTTATGAGGTGGTTATTACAAAAGGCACCTAATATGTGACAGCCACATTGAAATAGTAATAGAAAATCAAGATTCCCCAAAAGAGACCATGCAAATGCAAATGGAAACCAGCAAATTCAATACAATGACTTGATTGTTGAACTTCAGATTTGGATCTGTGCTTGTTGTCAGCCAACTCAAAAAATAAGTTGTTTAGAGGGTTTTTTTTTTGGTTGTGTAGTATAATTATTTTTATTTGAGATGGAATCTTGCTCTGTCATCCAGGCTGGAGTGCAGTGGTGCAATCTTGGCTCACTGCAACCTCCGCCTCCTGGGTTCAAGTGATTCTCCTTCTTCAGCCTCCCAAGGAGCTGGGACTACAGGCACATGCCATCACGCCCAGCTAAGTTTTATATTTTTAGTAGAGATAGGGTTTCACCGTGTTGGCCAGGCTGGTCTCAAATTCCTGACCTCAGGTGATCTGCCCACCTCAACCTCCCAAAGTGCTGGGATTACAGGTGTGAGCCACTGCGTCCCTGCCACCGCCTAGAATTTTAATAAAACAAAGATATAATCCTAAAAATAAAAATATTCTCTCGTGAGTCTTTATATAAAGAAGAAATAGTTAAGATCATAGGCTCTAGAGTTAGAATGCCTTGGTGGTAGTTACTTAAGCCCTCTGTGACTCAGATTCTTCATGTATCAAATAGAGATTGCATGTGGTTTAAATGAGATACTGATATATAAGATTCACATAATGTTGAATGTGCACCAGGAAGTGATCTAAATGCTTTATGTATATATTAAGTCATTTTATCTTCACACTAATCCCAAAGGTAGTGACTGTTATCTTTATCCCTATTTTACAAATGAGGTACTAAGAAGTTAACTCTCTCAAGAGCATACAACTATTGAGTGACAGATTCAGAATCAGAACCCAGGCAGCTTGGCTGAACTACTGTTCTGAACTCCTACCTACGCTGCTTGTCTGGAACCATGAAAGTGGTGCCTTGCACATCATGAATGCTTCATATCTAATGACTGTTAGTGTTACGACAGGACTAAGAACATTTTCAATATCATTTGATAGTAAACATAGCCATGGGTTTTCTATGGTTGTCTCTTGTTGTCAATGATGAAAATATACCATTAAAATGGAATTCAGTGACAGTGAATATGCAAAAGGCAAATCTAATGTGTTTCCAGTATGAGGACTTTAGGAATTCTAACTTAACTCAGGGATAGAATTAAGGACACAGAGAAGAGTGACTCAATTGTATGTGCTTTAGTTACTCTCTCTTAAATATGACTTCTTTTAGTTATTCTTCTACATTGCCACTTGAAGAAGCAGCCATATGCTTTGGAAAACAGCTCAGCAGATGGCAAGTTTGATGACCTATTGCAGAAATTTGGGAAATGAAAAAGAGTTTTCCTGCCTGGGAAACATGCTCTGTCACTGGCATGTAAGTACATACCTGTTGCCTGGTGAAGGATACAGGTTGTTTATCCAGGAAGACATCCAAGATACTTGAAATTCTTTTCTATTATTCTTGGGATAGGGAGGAAGAAAGGAGAGACTTTTCTTGGGATAGGGAGGAAGAAAGGGAGGAAGAATGGAGAGAAAATTTGTCAGACCTTCCTTCTTTGTATGAAATACGGCACCCGTCTGAAACCCAGCAGTTTCCTGAGTAAAAGGTCACACTGGAGACATAGGTGTAGTTGGTAGTACATTCATATTAACTCTTCTATTTAACTTTCATAACCTCATGTTTCACAGGATTATCTATAGCATCTCTAGAGAAAAATGGATGCTATTATTATTTAAGTAGGAATTATTAATATTATTCCAATATGATTTAAGTAGGAAAAGAAAATTCCACATTAAAAAAACTCAAAAATTATTGGGGACAAAGCATTATAAGAAATACAGTGCAGGTAGGCATTGCCATGCATTCATGAACAGCAAGTCTTTGCAGACAATTCAGAGATCTCCAGTGGCCAAGATTAAGGGGAAGCAAAGCGTATTTTATGTTAAATGTTTTAATCGGTATATTCACTAAAAAGCAGAGATTTGGTTTTAAATTGAAATGTTCTGAGATGGTCTTGGACAGGTTAGTAGCTCATATTCAAAGTAATGATATCATCTTAAGGGTTCTGGGTCTGGTGTCTTAAATATGTATTAATTGCCTGGAGTAACAAAGTAATATGTCAGTGACAACAGGCTGATGGGCAAAGTTGTTTTATTCACAGATTTATAGAGGGTTTGCCATGTGCATCAATTGTTGCAATAGCCTCTGCTCTGGTCCAGAAACTTCTCTTATCTTTTTCTGAACAACAATCTACACAATAGCCAGAATGAGTTTTAAGAAATCTAAATCTCATCATGTCATCACTTGTCTTTTGATGACTTCCCATTTGCTTGTGGTTTACATAATTTCTCTTCCATTTACTTTTAACAAAAGTACTTTTCACTTGCCCTCACCCAACTCCCACCTCCCAGCCTTAACAAGTTAGATTCTGTCATTCTGTCTGGCTGGAATGGTCTTATCTCCAAACACCTTCTTATCCTTCTTAAATGAATTTCTTTCAAATTTCTTTCAACTTCTAGTCTAAATTTTTTTTTTTTTTTTGATATTGAGTCTCACTCTGTCTCCCAGGCTGGAGTGCAGTGGTGTGATCTTGGTTCACCACAACCTCCGTCTCCCCAGCTCCAGCAATTGCTGTGCCTCAGCCTCCCAAGAAGCTGGGACTACAGGCACACCACCATGTCTGGCTAATTTTTATATTTTTAGTAGAGACAGCATTTCATCATGGTGGCCAGGCTGGTCTTGAACTCCTGACCTCAGGTGATCTGCCTGCCATGGCCTACCAAAATGAGCCATCTCATTTTGAAGATATGTTCTTCAGTCCCTACCTGGGATTGCAGAGATAAGCCACTGTTCCCAGCATAGTCTAAATATGTCTTTTGGGGGCCCCTTTAGGTCTCTTGGACTATGCTTAGGACCCCTTATTAATATGCCTTCATAGTATCTGAACCTCTTTCCAGTGCTATGCAATATGTAATCAATTAATTATTTGTGATAATCTTAACATAATGCCTAGCTTCCCCATTGGATTATAAATTCAGTGAAGGTTGAAATGTGTTTTTTCACCTCTATTCTCAGAGACAAGCATAGTATATTGTAAGAGAGCTGTTTTCAGATGAATGGAGTTGTATCGCAAGGGACAGGAGAGTGAGGCAGGCGGATGAAAGTAGGGTGGGGCTTTACCATGAGCAAAGGTACAAGCATGGGGATAGGCATGGCCTCAGTTGTGTGACTTGCAGAGCTCCTTTATAAAAGGCTTTAGCAACAGTCATGCTTAGAGAGGCCGAAGCCCAAACAAGCTGATCTCACGAAGCCCCTTCTACTCCATGGTGCTCTGTACCTGGCCCATCTTTCTGTAACTCTCAAAGGAAAAAGCTTATTGTCTGGCTGCATATTGAACAGTTATTTGGAGACACAAAGGGACGTGAAGGCAACGCTCTTCATTTAGAAAAAGGAGACTAGGATTCAATATGGAAACTTTCAATGAGCATAGACCAATGTCACATACTTGATGGATACTCAATAACTGAACTATTGTTGCTGAGAGAGGACAGTGCCATCTCTAAGGATCTCTCCACCACTATTATCTTTTCAAGCACACTCTCCTCCATGAAAGAGCTTAAGTTTGAAGGCTATTACCTGCAGCCACAAAATCTGCTGCACATGGCACCAGCTGCCACGAGTTATAAACATACTTATTACACTAATGTTGAGTCACTGGATATGGGCCCACAAAATCTAAGGTCAGGTCATGAAAAATGTAGGTTCTGTTTCGCAACAAATAGGTTTTACTTTAGAGACACTGTGCATTTCTTCACAGTGAAGTTATGTTAACAAAAAGCCATTATGCAGGGATGAATTATGCTTCTTTGCACATTTGTAATGGAATTTAGTTCTTAGTCAAACATGAAGCAGGTTAGAGTCATTTCTTATTAATCAGATTTCTGTGAGGATTTGATCTTTCTGGTCATTGGCATCATTCAAGTGGGTGAGCCATAAATATTTTAATTATTTTCTATTCATCACACAGCATTGACTCTGGTTACTGGAGGGATATTCAATGATTCTGTTGCTGCAAAACTTGGCTAACAAATCACCGTGATATTTACTTTTCTTTTTCCAAGTCTACAGGGAAATAAATTTATGGATCACTTAACCTTTTGCCCAAGGAACAAATCCAAGTCAGTTCTGAATTAATATTGCACCGAGGATGCAAAGTGAGGCCTGGTTTTCAAAGTAAAGCTGAGGGTTAAAGCAACACTCCAGATAATAAAGGCAGAACTGCTTATCCTCACCTGAATTAAATGGTGTTCTAGCCCTTGGTGTATTTGCACAGACATCTAATAGTGTGTTTTTGTTTTCTTTAGCTTTGCTTTGTTTGAGTTGGATTAAGTAACAGATTGACTACTACTTTAAGTTGGGGTCTCCAGGGCCAGAAAAACTATAGTCACCAATATCTCCTTGGACATGGCACAGATACTAATGTTGCTCCTCACCTGGAGTCTCTGAGCTTCACCCATAGAATCCAGATGCACTCAGCATCAAAATTTGTGAAGAATGCATCAACAATTTTGTAGATAGTTCTGATTTCTACATTATATTCCGAACTTTGCCAAATATGCTGTAAATGTGATAGTCCAGCTTCCTATTCAAATATCGAAATCTCTTGGGCATTCTAAAAATATTTTACTGTAAATGAAAAATGTTGGCTGAAAAGAGGCAACCATCTTTGGGAATGATATCTCATCATATCTTAGGCTCTTTGCAGAAAGAACTTGCCCACGTGGAAAGGTATCATTGTTCTTTGACACTTAGAGGAGGAGTTACTTTAATGAAAGAACAGCACCTCTTGATTTGACCAAGAATCTTATTTGATGCAGAAACTGTACAAAATTTAGCATGTGTTTTCTTCATAACAACTAAGAATTTAAGAATATTTAGAGAAGGTGCATACTTTGTACATTCCTTTGAACCATTCTCTGTACAAGCCCTGAGTATTCTTTAAAACCATGCTAATCAATACTTTCAGGGATATTGCTTCTTAGAATCATCTTCATTAAGCATACCAACTTTCCTGGGGAAGAAAAATGTATTATTCTGCTTTCCCTTGCAAAGAGGAGAAACGGTTTTAATCCACACGGCAGGACCAAGAATTCCCCTAGGATCTGGAGGAAGATCGAAGTGATTATCCATACCCAATGGATTCAGTAGCAAATCGGACCCATTTTCCCTTATTTACTGAAATTGCCTTAATAAATTCTCCTCTGGAGAGCAAAAACCAATTACACTAATGTAGAAGTGGAAGCAGTAATTGACTTCACATTGTAGAAAACGTCCACTGGAAATGGTGATGCAAACAGTGGTGTCCATGTTCAGCATACTGCTGCTGGCTGACATGCTGTGGTCCTTACCATTTCTATTCTGTGATTTAAATTCACAACTGCCGTGGAAAAATGTTTTGTGAATCCTGAATGCCTCTGAGCCATTTATTTTAAAGATATGCTCTATTTTAACTTCTTTCTGTGCTAATTTGTCTTTAAATTAGAAATAAATTAAACAACATACATGCCAGTAAATTACCTCTAGAAACTGACTCTAACAGGATCTTTACCTTTTTTAATAAAAAAAATAAAATAAAAGAAACTTGGGTCCCATTCTGTTGCTCATTTTCTGCATATTAAAACTCTCACTCATTATTAACAGTTCTTGAACAATAAGGCAGAAGCAATCACACAGGACGATATAAAATGTAATTTCAGTAGACTTCAATAGAAGCGTTTCTGAAAATTGTTTCAGGCATTTTCTTGAAGATTGCCAGTAACTGGAAATGCTTTTCAAACCCTAACATTTTGCAAAACCTGAAAATTCATATGACCTTACTGGGTAAAAAGGCCTTTAGTTTCTACCCCATGAACACCAATAGTGAAATTTGCACTATTTTAAAGACCATCGCTATAAGTTTGGCCTACCTCGTTTAAGGCAAAGTGTTCCCTAAGTTTTGTTGAATAATGACACAAATCTAGCGACCTTTACCACCATCCCTCCTTCTTGCTCCACCCTCCTTCATATAACACTAGTGATTTGCCAGGGGTCAGGCACTATGCCTGGAACTAAGGATGCAGTGTATATATGATGCAGTGTGCCTTCATGAACCTTAGAGCCTTGCTTGTTTACGTCCATTAAGACTGGAGCTGTTTCCTGGAGGCCTATGCCATCTTGAGCTATATACATGAATTGGGGTGATTTGTATGTTGTTTCTCAGAGGATCCCCAGAAACAGAAGGATATTGAAGGAGAATTATTCTTTGTCTTTGATGTTAGTCCTCCGCAAATAATTAGGGCCATGGTTGAAAACGAGCATGCCCACGTGGCATACTAATGATGATCAATCCTGATGATCAATGTGACTGTGCTCAGGTTTCTCTTACAATTAAAGGAAAGAGCAGGCCTACGCAGATTATGAAGTTACTAGATCTACTCTAGATTTCTTCTGGAACTAGTGTAGAGGGATCTTTTCTCATCTCTATCTCTAATTCACACAAATTTGGAGAATGTCTGCTGTCTTCAGACTTCTTACCCTCCCTGTAGGACATGAGGTCCAGTCCTGGAATAACCCGTAAATCACAGGGACAGTATTAGGAGGAGGTGATTCTTGTAGGTCAGCTTTATATACATATCCAACTCTTGGAATGACCCCAAGGAATACAAAAGGAAGAGCATGGACTTGGAAATCATACTTCCCTAAGGCTAATAACAGCTCTGACATTTATAGGCTTTGCAACTTTGTTCTCAAATTCCTCATCTGTAATATTAAAAAAATAATTCATTGGAAGTTGGAGATTAAAAGAGATCATTTCCCTTCTGTCTCTTTTGCTTTCTGTTACTTTGTCTGACTACAGAGTTGGTTGGGTAGAAAATTCTTCAGAACTGTCATGTTGGATATTTGTAAAACATATTAAGCAAATTTCAATCACAGAAGAATGCAGTAATGTATATGTAGAAATGTATGAAGAGTTAGTTTTCAAAGGAAATGCATCATTTTAGGGATGATTCACAAGAGGCTATCTGATGTCAATCTATTCCAGAGTTCAGTGACCTGCAGCAAGTAAGCCAGACGGTGGTATGATGAGCCAAGGTGCTGGGCACATTGCCATTCCCCAGGTGGAAAAAAGTCCAGACTAACTGCCAGTCTAAGCCTGGCAGAAGAAGTCATGAGGTTTTACTAACTGCTGCTGCTCCTTCCGTTATACAACTGTCCTTATAGAGCAAGGGGGGGAAACATTGCCAAGTAAAAGCTGAAACTTGTTTCCTAGACCTGGGACTGAGGGCACAGTGTCCCTGGAATTTGTTTAACCACTGTTATTTATCCCTACACATTCTTGGCACACGATTCTGTTACCTGCTCTGTGGGGCATGGCTAATATCCTGTCTGGCATATATTCCCTCTCTCCCTTTCCTAATAGGACCCTGATTTTGTTCAGACATCGGCCCTGTGACAGGTATCCCTTATGAGGAGCTCCAGGGATGGGTCCTGATTAGTCTAAGTCTATTGAGGTAAATGATTAGGAGAAGCTGGGCTCTTTGCTGATAAAAGTGAACAAGGACAAATTTAACTCCAGTTGCTACTGGCAGCCTTCCCAAACTTATAAGGGAACTGGTTTTAGGATAACGTCAGTAAAACAGAAATACAGAGCAGAGATAGAGATAGGAGTTAAGTGACGTCACTGATGATACCACTGAGCCAGTGGAGCAACTCATTCTGCTCCATGTCGGACTTCTTAATGTGTAAGCCCATGCATTTTCTTGCTATCCTATTATTTATCCAGTTTGAGTTTCCTGCCATTTGAAGCCCCAAATTATCCCCAACTGATTTTCCTGATACCTTAGTTTCCTACTGCTGCTGTAGCACATTGCTACAAATTTAGTGGCTTAAAAGACACCATTATCCTACAGGTCTGGAGATCAGAAGTCTAAAGTGGATCAGTAGGGCTGTGCTCCATCTGGAAGTTCTAGAGAAGAATCCCTTTCCGTGCCTTTTCCAGCTCCTACAGGCAGCCTGCATTCCTTGGCTTGCAGCCCCGTGTCACTCCTACCCCTGCTTCTGTCATCACATCTCCTTTTCTGACTCTGATACTCTTGCCCCTCTTTCCAAGACCTTTGTGATCATATTGGGCCAACCTGGATCATCCACAGTAACTTTTCTTCTCAAGAGCTCTAATTTAATCCATCTGCAAACATCTCTTTCACCAGATAAAGTAACATACTATCAAATTCTGGGGAGGAAGACGTGGATATGTTTGAAGGGTCATTATTCTGCTTGCCACACCTGCTCATCATAGCTGTGTGGCTACATTACCAAGAGAGATCTTTGTGGTCTGCTACCAGTAAGCACTACTAATATCAAGTATGGTTGACCCTTCAATACTCAGGGGTTAGGGGTGCTGACACCACACAGTTGAAAATCCACCACTTAACTTTGACTCCCCCAAAATTAGTATTATTAACTACTAATACCCTATTGTTGGTTGGAAGCCTTATCAATAATGTAAACAGTCAATTAGAACATATTTTGTATGTTATATGTACTACATACTGTGATCATACAATAAGCTAGAGAAAAGAAAATGTTATTAAGAAAATAGAAAGAGAAAATACCTTTTCAGTACTGTACTACATTTATCAATACCACACATTCACATTGTCTGTTTATCATCTGTCTGAAATGGCAGGCAACCATAGCTGCAGACCTCAATCTACGGTACCTATCAAGCAATTCAACTTTTTCTCTTAATTTTAAGGCTTTTCTCTGCTTTTTGGGAGCACTTTTGGCATCACTTGCGGCACTTTGTATGGGTCCCATGGTGTTATTAAAGGTTTACAGTATTGCACAAAGCACAATGAAAAATACACTAGAACCGAGAGAGATCACTTTTTACTGGGATCTGCAACTTACTGGAGAGATGAATTGCTCACAGGGAGATGATTAGTGTCACATGGTGTTTTAAGAGGAAACTCACAGCACTTGAGCTCACCACAATAGCAACAAGAAGTGGCTATGAAATTATTACAGTAGTACAGTACATTCTAGAGTTAACTTTATGTAGTTATTTAAAACTGTATGTTTACATTTCTGTCCATTGGGAATGGCACCATGTATGGTCTATAAGTGCTTGTGTGTATGTTTTGCTAAATTTTATCTTTTTATAATAAGTTTGCATAAGTGCACCCAGGCAGTTCAAACCTGTGTTGTTCCAGGATCAACTGTATTACATTATAAACATTTGTCATTCAGTCATGTGATTTACTCAACATTTTTAGAACACCCAATTCTAGGCATTGTACTAAGCATCTCAGTTACAAAGATGAATGAGACCTTTTCGCTTTTAAAAAAGGTCAAACAGACAAGTCCTTGAGAGATCTTGTCAGAGAATGTTCAGTGCTATAAAGCCATGTGAACACAGAGAAGAACCCTCACTCTAAATGCTTGGTTAGGCTGAATATAATAAAGTCTTTTTAATCAGAGATATAAAAGATAATGTCACTACCACACAAGATTATTATCAAGAAAATGCAATGTTAAATAATTTACATTTTGGTCCTATTATTTTGAACTGTTTTTTAGATTGCCATAGGTTTGATTTCTTTAGGTCAGGTAGGCAGAGTTTGAGAAAATGCTTAAGAAATCTGAGAAATATAAAACATGGTCTAGATTTTGCACAATATATTTAAAAGCTAACTTATTTCATAAACCATTTATTCAACCAATGTTTACTAAGTTGCTAACTTGTTAACAGATGATGTGCTGCATCCCAGAGGTAATTCAAAGGTGATTTAGATTTCACAGTCTCTTGCATTCTAATTAGAGATGAGACAGGTACACAAATAAGTTAAATACATTTAATTCACCTTATAATATTTAATTCTGCCATGAATTATTCCACTACCAGCTATTTTGTTTCTCAGCAATTTATCACATATTTTCCTTTTATTATTTTTATTCCTTCTTGTTATCTAAAAACTTTAAAAACACCTAAGATCATAAAAAAGCAAAAATCACCCATATGTGACTGCTTTAAAAATTGCAGATTTTACAGAATCTAAAGCATATAGGTCTTAAGATCACTGTTATTTTATGTGCCACCAAGAAAGAAAAAAAAAACCTTCCAATTAAACAAACACAATATCCATTGTAAAAACAATTTCCAATTGTAGAAATGTTAACTTGTGAAATTGATATGACACAGTGAAATCTTCCCTCTCCATTTCTCTCATTCCAGAGGTAATCACTGTGCTTAGTTCATTACCAACTGTAGCAACGCTAAAAAAAAGAAAAAAAAAACATACACACAAACACTTAGTGGGTATGATGCTATGTTGTTCCCAACTCCCATGGCTAGGAATCTATATACCTAAAATGTATAGATACAGCGTTAGACAACAAAGCACACCTGGTTTCCCATTTCTTTTCTTTACTAAGTACCAGAATTTTATCATATACATTCACATTTCGTGAACAGTGTTGCTGCACCGTTTTTTTTTTCTTGTATGCATTGTTGCGTGTGTTTGTGTGCATGTGTGTGTTGCAGGTGGCCAGGTACAAGTGGCTAGCAAGTTCTCTCATACTGGTTGAGAAATATTCGCTGTAGGAGATGACATGCCATGCAAAGCTATCCTAGTCTCAGATAATAAAGAGAGAAGATGAAGGCCAAGGTAACGAAAAAATAAAAGAGGAAAATTTTGGCTGCACTTTGTAAACTGGTTTTTGGCAACTATAGTAAAGTTTCTAGAATACTGAAACTGCCCATTTTAGAAACATTTCAACTTCCACATTTTCCAACAATTTCACATATTTTCTTGGAAACCCAAGCCCTTTTATGTACACTAGGAAACCATTTAAATTAAGTTCTGTTTCAAAATTGGTTGAGGTTTGGAAAGGTCGGCTAGTGCGAGCTAAGGGAAGTGAGCTAAAGCTTCTGTCCTTCCCTAATGTTTAACACTCGGCTGCCTGAAAATTAGTTCTGTGGCTGATTACAGGTGAGATACCGTGTTCTGACACACGTTCAAAACCCAAATTCAAACTTCTACTGACAAACTTATATCATGCTTATCTTGAGGGTATTTTAAATATCTGAAAGCACGGTGATCTTTCTACAAAATGCTAAGGACTTAGATGAATAGTTGAGGATATTGAATCATGAAGACCACATCTCCATGTGCCAGAAACTTCAAGCACATAAAAAAAATAAATAAAAGACACAGTGCCCTCTCCAGGAAGGAGTGCTTGCTAAGAACCATCTAATGAGCTAAATGATTTTGTGATGTTTTACCCTTAATCGAATGAGGTATGCATCTACTTCAATGCAACTTTGTTGCAGAAATCAAACGTTCTATTTCATATAATGATTAGCTGAGTAAATTAGTCTAGTGCAGCTCTGTTTGGGATCCCTGATTATTCAACACATTTGCTTTTGGGGCTGCAGGTGCAGGCTGCCTCTCCAGCATTTTGCATATTTTTGAGAAATTTAGAGTTGTTGCTGTTCTGCTTCACTCCATTCTATTTGATAAAAGAGTTTATGATACCAAATATGTTAGAAAAACAAGTTTGTAAGGCAACAAGAGCAAGAGGTATCAGCTGGTAAAGGATGTAAATGTGAACAGGTATATTTGTTATTTTTCACTAAACATCCAGAGGTTAGTGTTTTTAAGCTGGTAGCTCCTAAAATTCCGTGTCCTGCACTATGTATCATCAGATATATTTTATTGTAAGGATTAATTTTAACCTCTGCCAAATAGATTTTGGACAAATTTGCTAACTTGGGAATTTGATCTGAAGAAAATCATTCTGGATATTTTTGGAGTCATTTCTAGATTCCCTTCCTGGTAGATTGCTGCCAAGCAGACACTTTTGGAAGTTCATTTAACATAATTAGCATAAAGGCAGTGTTTACAAGTTGCCCATAAGATGAAATCCAAACTCTTTAGCATATAATTCAAGGTGGGTTCTTTGCCAAGCTGGCGTCAGCCTACCTTGTTAACCCCATTGCCAGCCACTGCTCCTTACTGACTTTCTATTTTCCGTTTTAGCCTTCGATCCTACTATATTCTAATTTTTCTTGCTTTAGCTTTCACTAGACTGACAAACTTAGGGCTAAAAACCATGTCTGTTTTACTTGCCTCCATATTCCTGGAACATAGTTGAGTTTTGTGGACATAGTGTGTGCCCAAAGATTGCTGCTAAATGATCTTTAGCTGAAGGAATCATTCATATTCTTTCAAGCACAACCATGATTTATGATACTGTAGCTATGAGAGAGTAAAATCTGAAAACCTTCTATTTCCATTCATCATTGGAAGGAGATTAAAAAAAAAAGGCATGCAGCAAAAGTAAATTGCTCACCTTCTCCACCTCTGCCTCTTTATTAAAGTAGGCCCTCCTTTCCCAGTTTGCACTCCCATCAGCAAAATCATCTTCCTCATTGAAAGACCTACCACAGCTTTTGAATTAGGAAGTAGGAACCATTGCTCTGATAGATTGGGGTCTTTGCTCTAAGATTTCTCTCTCCCTAGTCCTATACATGGATAATTAATAAATTGAACATTCTCTGCCATGGACAGCCTATTTAACAATTTAATGTATTTCTGTTTTTCAAGTTAATAAATAATTTATTACCTTTGATCCGACACAGAAATATACTACCTTTGGTATTATTCTGAAAGGGTAATCTGCATTACAAGGTTTAACCATACAATGTGTGGCTCTTATAATCAGTTTCATTGCCTTTTAGTTATGTCTCATGTAATCAATAGCATCATGAAAGGAAAAATGTAATTCTATATTTTTGCTTTGGCATATAGCACTTCCCCATTATCTTTGTACCTGTTGGTTGTTAGAAAGTGACATTTTATTAAAGGTATTATAAAATTGCTCAAACAAATTCCTCAGTATTGTAGTTTATTCTGAAAGCAATTTTTTTCTGAAGCAATTATTTCTCTGTATTAAGAAAGTACCAGTCTGGAGGCATATTTAACCTCACCAGGATTTCATAAACATGAAAAACATACAATTTTACTACATTCTTTGGTATGCTCTCTGATTTTCTCAGAAACTTGGAGCAACCTAAAATATTCATCATGATTTTCCTTCTCTTGTGAATACTGCTTTGTCATTGCAGAGCATCAGGAAATGCAGGTAGCACCATTTGCTGGTACATATATTTGAATATTTCCATTTCAATAAAAGTTTTATTTCTAATCTTAAAAACAGCAGGTTGGGAGATGGAATGTCATGGCATTTATTTGGAGGGGAGGTGGACAGTGACAGCAGAAGAAGAGATGGGATTTTCCACTATATGCTGGCAAAATATATACATAAATCCCATTTCCTTACTCCTTTTGTCAAGAAGTCACATTGTAAAAGACTGTATGTAGTCAAATGACATATTCTTTTGTGCTAAATCGTAAACTTCTTGGGACTAAGTCTCTGAAATCCATGTAATCCTCTCTGGGCATGTGGATAAATAACACAGAGAAAGGGCTTATGTGCTGACCTTGACACCTACCTTTGTATTCTCAACAAAAAATTTGAGTCTTAAAATTTGGTTTAAAATAATTCCCAGAGGTATATTTCAAATAATGTTAAACAGGAAGATTACTTGTTTTATTATTTTTTCCTTCAAGCTTTCGTTGTATCCTTGACTATATACAGTTGTATTTTTCTTTTTTTAGGGAAGAAATTCTGATCTTGTTTAAACTTGCAGATTAAATGGTAGAGCCTAGTTTCTTATACTGGTATAATGCTTCAAGGAAAGTTGAAATCACTATTTGTCCCATTTGGCCATGGAAAGGAAATAGAACACACTACAGGCCGTTTATACAATTTCCGTAATAGAGACGAAACATAAAACAGCATGAAATTTAGGTCCCTAATCAGCTTTATATACAGTTCTTGAACGTCAGACCTCCTGTGTAAAGAATCACTAATATCTGATTGCTGTGTGAATCTGTTAGCTGGTATATCAATTTTAGGCAAAATAGGAGAGACCCAATAGGAGAGACCAATGAGACTGAATATTCCCAAAGAGAAGACAAGAGAAGGTTTAGTAATGAACTATATATAAAATATATATTCATAATGTATTATATATAGGCCAGGCTCGGTGGCTCATGCCTGTAATCCCAGCACTTTGGAAGGCTGAGGCAGGCAGATCACTTGAGGCCAGGAGTTGGAGACCAGCCTGGCCAACATGGTGAAATCCCATCTCTCCTAAAAAATACAAAAATTAGCCAGGCATGGTGGTAGGTGCCTGTAATCCCAGCTACTTGGGAGGCTGAAGCAGGAGAATTGCTTGAACCCGGGAGGCAGAGGTTGCAGTGAGCTGAGATAGCACCATTACACTCTAGCCTGGGCAGTAGAGTGACCCTCAATCTCAACAAATTATCTATAACTATGTATTTATAATTTTATAATCTATATTGTTTCATATTGTTTTATATTTTATAATTTTTATTGTTGTCTTATATGAATTTATCTTCCTGAAACCAAGCAAATATTAAAGAGCAACATACACTTCTTAAAACACTGAGTAGGCTGTCATTACACAGGAACAACACATTTTTCCTGTTGAGTATATATATTAGAGCAAAATCATTGAAGAATATCCTTAAGAGTTAGTCTACATGCTGGAGGCCTTCAAACACACCTGATGAATTACCCCAGTAATTGCCCACCTTAGTCTCTGAAACTGACAATACCTCCATTAAAGTGAAAGCCCCTCCAGAACTCTAACATTCAGCTACAAATAGGCCTGAGAGTATCAAGAAGTTTGGGGATAGTGTAGACACTTGACTGAAGTATGACTTCATTTGTCCATTCCTTCAACAGAATCATATTATTACAGTTTGCTCTAACATATGCCTGTGAGAAATGCAATGCGTTAGATTTTTCAATAAAATGGTGTCCTTAGACAAAGAGAAATATGTCTTACAACTGAAAGCTTGTACTCTTTGACTAACATCTCTCCATTTCCTCCACCCCAGCCCCTGCTAGCTATCATTCCATTCTGTTTCTATGAATGAAACTTTTTAACATTACATATATGTTAGATCATACTAGAGTTAACAATACTGTATCATATACTTGAAATTTGCCAAGAGAATAGATCTTAAATGTTCTTACGTCTCTCTCTCTCTCTCTCTCTCTCCCTCTCCCCCCCCTTCCCTCTCTCTCTCCCCCTTTCTCTGTCTCTATCTCAGTGAGGTATTAAATATGTTAACTAACTTGATTGTGGTAATAATTTAACAATATATATATCAAATCATCACATTGTATACCATAAATTTATGTAATTTGTCTATTATAACTCTATAAAGACAGGGAAAAAAAGATCAATACATGTTACAGTGAGCACTGCTGTTTTAATACACAGTACAGCAATCAAAATGAGAGGCATGCTGAAGACTGGATTACAGCCATGGATGGGAGTGAACAGATAGAATAACTTTAAAATTTTGTTGTGACTTTTTCTAAAAACAACTGTACTGAAAAATGGGTAGAATTCCATTTTATTTACATAATGTCAGTTTAATGTGGAGAGATTTGCGGTGGAATAGCAGAAGAGCACCTGGTAAAGATGGATAAACAAGGTTACTCAGGAAGCTAGGAGGAAAAGAAACCCGGAAGGGAAGCATTGTAGACACCATGGGAAGATAGTTAAAAAGCAGGTTCTGGGCACTCATGTGGGAAACTGCAGAGATAAGAACCAAATGAAGGGTCAGGGTTTGCCAACGACCAGATCATTTTGACCTTTAAAAAAAAAGTTTTCAACATTCAATACTGAGGTGAGGGTAGAAATGTATATTTTCATTTTTATGTTTTTTAAAGAATGAAGTGAATAGTTGAGTGGGGACATGATGCAGAGATGAGTGATTACTAATGTCAGACAAGAAATCATTGATAGAATATAATCTTAGCAGAGGCAAAAGATGATAAAATCGATATTAGTAATAGAGAGAGTGGCCATGAAAAGAACTTACTTCTTCCCTGAGATAGCAGGGGCAAATATCTAGATAAGTGTGGAAAAAAAATTGAGGGAGTTCATAACCTCATGATTTAGAGCCTTTTAACTACACAAAGGAAAGAAAGAGGGCATGCCACTTGTTGAGAAACAGGACCCAGGTGTGGGGGCATATGTCTTAGGAAAATTTTGAAAAAAATTATTGTAGAGAACGAGAAAAAGAGTTCGCCAAGGAAGAATATTGAGATACAATTAAAAAGTGAGTAGGTCATAGATCCTCTCTAAGTGGAGAAGGAGGTAAAAGCAAGCAGAATCATTATTTATCAAGTCTGTGCCCTGAGCCAGGATATTTATGTCATGTAGCTTTCATAAAACATACTATAATATGAAAAGAAAAGTTATCTTCATTTTACAGATAAGAAAACTGAAGCTCTCAGCATTACATAACTAGTAGTGAGTTGCAGATGATTCCGTTAGACCAAACTTCTTCTTCTTCTTTTTCTTCATATACAATCTTAGATTGATACAAGGTGAGAGGTTGCCAAGAGGTGTGCCCATGATCCCATGATAAAGGAACACAGCATATTCAATGTATAAATGATATAATGCACAAATATTAATTTGATACATATTAAATTCCAAAATCCCCTGAGTTGTCCATTTATAATCTATAAATGAGAATATGTATATACAATAGGACTAAGGGGCCAGGTAACAGCACATGAAATAATTAAATTATGGGGTTCTGCTGTGAAAGGTGAGAAGCAAATCCAAAAGGGTAAAGTTGAATGACATAAAAGTATTGAGGAATTCTGGTGGAGATTTCTGATTAAGGGGAGATGAAGGAGAGTAGAGGTGATGAAGAATTGGAAAACTAAGACATTGTTTTCCAATTCAGAAACGGGAATTTAAGAATTTAGATTCTTAGAGGTATAAGGGTTTCAGCTAATTACAAAGGTTCATGGTGTGATTATGTGAATTGGTTTCTAAAGTGACTTGAATTTCAGTCATTGGAGTAGAAGGAATCAAAGACTATGAATTAGATTTTAATCTTTTAAATTCATTAAGGATAATAGTAACAGTGGAGAGAGGGTAACTGTGGACTAGGTACTCTTTTCCAAAAGTAGGGAAGGATGGCCCAAAGGTAGTTGATTGAGGTGGGATTAAGTTGATAGAGGTAGAAATTTTGCTTCAAAGCAGGGTGGACTACTTCATGCTAACCTGAGATGAGTAGTGTCAGGTGGGATGAAGTGTAACAAAAATAATGTAAATTTCTCCTTATGCTGCTGAGACAAGAAAAAATGAACAGTCTCTACTTGTGAAAATGAGCTATTGTGAGAGAACACCAAGTGATAATTAAGCAAAGAGAGAGGAAGAAAATATTCAGACTTTTCTTGACCACAAACTAGGAAACCAGAGGAGATATTATAGTAGAAAAGTCTGATAAGAAAGGAAAGGAAAAGATAGGGTTGGAAGCAGAATGAAATGTGGGTTGAAGGTGTGGGTAGAGAAGAACATGGGATATCTAAACAGATGTGACAGTTTAGTAAAGAAACCTGTAACTAGTGTGATGAAGAAAAAAGTGATTTCAAAAATATGCTAATGACAAGGGATAGATAGAGAGCATTTTAATGGTTTGCTTATGTAACTAAAGGGGACGCTCTGTATGCTTCATAGAAAGTTGAAGCTATGTTATGGAAAACTCAGTATTGAGATCCTGTCTTTAAAAGGGGAACATTTTTTTTCTAACCACCATGTCCACACAAAAGCTTTTTATCATGTATTTATATTATTCTGACCTTCAAGATATAGGTGAGAGATTTGGGGGGAAAATGTTCATATATTGTGAGAATGATATTTATTGTGGGAATAGATAGAAATTGATAGAATTAAAACATTTAGAATGACAATCCGGTAACAGAATTTTCTTATTTTTTTTGAGGTGAAATTTAGCTCTTGTCACGCAGGCTGGAGCGTAGTAGCACAATCTCGGCTCACTGCAACCTCTGCCTCCCAGGTTCAAGCGATTCTCCTGCCTCAGCCTCCAGAGTAGCTGGGACTACAGGCACGTGCCAACATGCCAGGCTAATTTTTGTATTTTTAGTGAGATGGGATTTCATGTTGTTAGGATGGTCTCAATCTCCTGACCTTGTGATCCGCCCCCCTTGGCCTCCCAAAGTGCTGGAATTACCGGTGTGAGCCACAGCGCCTGGCCCAGAACTTTCTTTAAGAAAAAACAAAAACAAAAATTATGTTGATACAGCATGATTAGAATCAGAAGACAATCTGTCACATTGGACAAGAGGTAGGGGAAAAAGGGCATGAGAGAGTTTGGAGTATATTCATATGAAACAGCAAAATCATTTTGTCTACAGAATTTTTAAAAAGCATGTTGGGAGTAAAGCATTATTTGATGTAGTCTATCTGTGTTCTCTGAAGAATCTTCTTTGAGTTCAGAGGGATTTCATCTTTTCCCTGTGGAATTGCTACTTCCAATTATGCACCATTGAAGCCTTTTCTGTTTTTAGGTGTTTACTATAAATGAATCATAAGTACTAAAATGTCATTAAACCATTAGGCTAATTAGGGTCAGTTAAGTTTGATGTAGAGTTTCTTTAATGTTATGGAACTATTCCTCCCTCTCATACTAAAATAGGTGGTTTCAAACATGCATGAAAGATAATGAAAGTATGCTTTACAGAAAATGAGTCAGTAGAAGCGCAGCTAACTGAATCATTTACTTTGTTAGAATAGATGTGAAGTTTACTGGTCACATGAATTGTTTACATAGGTTCCAAACTTTCTACTCTTGAGATTCTAGCCATTCTGTTTTTTTTTTAAGTTTGTTTTGTTTTAAATAATTTTTCATCACTCTTAACCTTTTCTGTACCAAAGCATTAAGATATCACAGATTAAATTCCATGATACAGCATTTTAAGGTAATGAGAATTTTCTCTCTGCCAGCTTTCCAATCCTGTCTTTCGCTACCTCCCCACAGGAGCCCTCCTCCTTAGGCTGAACAAAGAGGCACAGTTGGAGAGAGGCTAAGAGCCATAGTAGATAGAGTTCTCTCCTTCCTTACCACCTCTACGTAGTTGAGCCGGAGAATTTAAGGCTTCGATCTGAAAAGAGTTTTTATAACAGATTTTGGGATGTAATAGGCTAGGCAAGTTTACTTGGGGGCAACATTCATGCCAACAAATGTGTTTGTTTTTCCAACTATTTCAAGCTGTGTAGCTACTACATGTAGTACAAGTTAAAGCAGATGGCAGGAACTGAAGCAGTGGGCATTTAATTCCATTACTTATCTCTTTGTGTATTTACCTTTTCGCCTCTGTGTTTCAATTGTTTTCCAATGATTAGAAGCTCATTCAGGCAGCCATCAAACCATATTTGGTTGATTTTATGGTAACTCAAACATATTAAATGCATAAATGATATAATACACAAATCTTAATTTGATACATATTCATTACATTCCAAAATTCCCTGAGTTGCCTATTGGAATTCTTGTTTATGGATTATAAATGGATAGAATCCATAAATGATAATGCATATAGACACAGATGTTTTTAAACTATCATTTTACACTGTGTTGAGTAATTGTTCTCTAAGAAATTTAAAAATATTTCCAGTCTGAGTAATGCTTTACAAAAGTAGGTCATACTAAAACTATCCTCAGTAGTGGAAAAGTCTACTGGTAGAAGCTATATACTTGCTATGTAACCATAGTCCCAGTTTCAGTAATGCACAGGAAGCACAGTGTAAGAGTCCTTTAAAAATACCCAGCAAACAGAGTTGTTCTGATGAGCAGCATAGGTGTGCATTTATAGAACTCCTTTTTATTTTTAGTTGTAAGGATAAATTTATTGGTGCTTTATCAAGGCTACTTAGAATTTGATAATAGAATACGTCAGACTGTCACTTGTAGAAAGAAACAGAAATTGAAGAGAGTGAAGTACTAGGTTTATACAACAGACTAATAAAGATGTCATCTCTCCCTACAATCCTGTTTTTGAATGTCATTTTTCACAGCAGGGAAAATTAATGTATTTCAAAAGATATAAAGTATAGGAAACAAGCATCAGTCATCTTTATATTGTAATGGAAATACTGTGAAAAATCAACATTTAATCAATTTGGGGCAACAAGGATTTTTTTCCATTTATTTGGTTCTTAACACTACCCTCATATTATAGAAAAATAATCCTGAAGCATGAATTTTCTTCTATTTAAAATTCATAGGGTTACATTTCTTACATCTTGTAATTTTGTTGTTCATTTCACTGGTAGTAGTACTTTATGCTTTAACTGTTAGATCACATTTGGATGGCATCTTCCAGTCAGTCAAAATGGCAGTCATTTATTGAAGGCTGATGTTAGCAGAAAGAATTTGGTCTTGAATATCTGACCAACTGACAGCTCTTCAAGTCACTTAATAGGGAAAGGAAAGCAATACTGATATGAAGAGTTTAAGTAGGTGCTGATATTCAAGTTCAAATTCATATTTTCTCTTCAAACTCACTGTATCCAAAATTGAACTCACAATCTTCTCCCACAAACTCATGCTTCCTCTTGTATTTCCTATCTCTTGCTAAAAGCCGGAGCATACCTTCTGTCACTCAGGCTTGAAGTCTCAGTTCGTCTCTCTTCCTTATCCTTTAGCAGCCACATTCCTTAGTCCTTTGGTAGGTACCTTTACAATGCCTCTCCTTACCATTCTCTTTTTTCATTTCTCATTTAGACATTTCTTCCATTCTAGACCATCACAATATTCTTCCAATAGCTTTTGCAGGCTTCGTACCATTTCACACGACATACTGACATTTGAATAACTTCCTAAAGCTACAGATTTGAGAAAGCTACTCCTCTCTGCTCACAAACCATATATAGTTCACCTCTGCCCAAAGGCAAAAAAATGAATACATTTATCTGTCATTCAAGAAACCCCACAATCATCTCTGATCTACCACCCCACGCTTATTTGCCATGAATTCTTCCTCTAAAGTATCCCTGTATTTCAGCTGAGTTAGCCTTCTGGGCACTCTTAGAGAATGCTCTTTACTTTCAGTTTAATCAGAATGCCATTCTCATCATGCCAAAATAGAAACCACTTTGAAAACAGCACTGTTTAAATGCTATCTCCTCCGTGAAGCTTTTGTTAACTTCACATCCATCCCAATATCCAACCATGTGCTGATTCACCTAAACATTGCAAAGATGGTGAGGATACCAAAAATAAATCACACTCTGATGACTGTCCTTAAGAATTTTAATATCTAATTGGAAAAATATAAAGGCAAACAGTAACGTAAATATAACAGAAAAGGTACATAACTCTCATCTATCATAGAGTTAGTAACAAAGTACTATGGGAACACAGAGGAGTAAGTACCTCTGTTGAGGAGTCAGGGAACATTTTAAGGAGACAGGGTTATTTGAGCTATTTGTACAACAAATGAAGGACATTTCACATGGAGGAAACATCAAGAAGTGGTAATTAGTTCATTCAACAAATGTTTCTTGAGAATCTGGTATATGTCAGGCATTACTTGTCACTGGGGCTACTGTAGTAGAACAGAAGGAAAGGAGCAGGAGGAATTGTGAGTCATGCTGTAACAGAATGAAAAGACTCTTTAGAAATGAGAAGGTGTAAAGGTGGTAAAGTCCACTAAATCTTTTGGGTTTCTTGATTAGAATGAATGGTGAACCCATTAGTCAAATTAGAGAATACCAATGAAAGAGCAAGTTTAGTTCATAAAATGGAGTCACTTGTGTCAAATTCTAACAAAATGGAGTTGGGAGATGTCATGAGAAAGAAGCCCCCTTGCTTAAATGCTTGTAACAGGACTTCTCAAAAGGCACATAAACCGTCTCTTCCTCCACATAAACTGTCAAGAAATCTTACAGCAAGAATTTCCTCAAGATTGTAGAATTCCAGGTAAGTTGCTGGCACAAGGATACCTACCTAGAAATTAGCTAACACCAACTTCTGTAGCAAACCCCTATTATCGTTGGCCTTTGTAATCTTTGGTTTCAAAACAGCTTACACGAACTTCTTTTCTTTAAAAGATGCCCTCTCTCTTAGGCCTCCCCAGCATATGCCCATGACCTGCCACTGCTTGTGTAGCCTGAATTAAAATTCTCTGCTATTCCAAAATAAATTCATTTATTCTAGAGAGCTTGTCTCTCTGAGTTTCTTTTTAGGTTGACTGGGTCATTTTTTAACCTACTGCATTTTAAGTGCATGTAAGATATCCATGTGGTAAATGGAAATGTGGGTCCATAGGACTCATCAACATTAAAATAATATTTAAAAGTATGGAAACTGATTTAAAAATAAAATATATACTTTGAGACTAGAGGAGATGTCTCAGACACTAAAGAAAATATTGCTTAAAGAAATAAGGAGTGATCAACAGGTTTCAATACTGCAGAAATATACAATTTTGGATTTAGCCATCGAGAAGCCCTCTTATTTTTCACAGCACAACTTTAAAAGGATGATGGCAGGCGCAGATTACAGTGGTTTGAATCGTGAATGGGAATTGCAGAAGTACAGGTAGTACATTGAGATTTCTAGCTCAAGGAGCTTTAGAACTCTAAGGAGAGTGAAATAAATGTTCAGAAGAATTATTTCTGATGGGGAAGAAAACTTGGCAAAAGTGGTAAGATGAAGAAAACATAACAATGAAAAGGTAGAGATTAAAGTAATAGGAGAGAGGGAAGAAATGATGAACCTGACCCTGCAGTGTGAAGGAAAGAAACGGTGTTGAGTCTGGTATTAAAGAATAGTCCAGAAGAACTGAAGGAAGACAAATACAAATCGATGGAACTTTAGAGATGGAAATGAGAAAAATTGGAGCAGTTAAGTGGCTCTAAATTTGTGAGTGAATTGTTCCTACCTTGTCTTATTATGACATTTTTGTATTTCTTTCTTGCTAAGCATTCATCACATTCTACCCTGAATTAGAGCTATTTGTACTTTAACTTCCCTATAAAATTATAAGATGCTTAATATCAAGTACCATGTTGAGTATTCTTGTGTTTCCTTAATGAACTTGGGACTGGTGAATTGCAATTTTGAGAGAAACTGATGTAAGGTATTTTTGCGGCTATCTCATTAAATAGTCATTGTTAAACTTACATTTGTTATGTAATGTTTATTAACTAGCCACAGTGAAGAGGAAACAACTGGCAAGGCATTAGGCTGTGAGGCTGGAGAGGGTGTGAGATTGTCAGGATTCCCTGCATTAAGAAAAAAATAAAAGAATTGTGAAAAATGAAATATCAAGTTAATCCACTGATTTAGAACAAGTAGCTAGACAAAGTTATGTTGATATATTTTCATTATCTTCCTGTATTTGCCCTCTGTGGTAGAAAGCATTATTGTTCTAAATTCAGAGTATCATGTATGACCTCTTCCTTAAACACAGAATTTAGGCTCGGCCGTAAGATTGCTTTAGCTCCTCAATATGATAGAAATACAGAGCCACATTCTGATGTACTCAGGAATGGCTGTGTGACTGACTTTGACCAATTAAGTGTGTAAGTGACATATTTTATCAGTTTCCTCCTTCTCCTTGTAATGAAATGAATAACATTCCAGAATAGTAGCTACTTACTCGATCTGTGCCCAGTACTGAAGATGACATGAAACAGAATCTGAGCCCCTGCAAGGAACATTTATGTGACTGAGAAATAAAACTTTGTTCCTGTAGGTTACTGAAATTTGGGGAATCCCCAGAAGAAAAGTAGTTATCGGAGGTATCTTCAGTTTTAAAGATTGCCTAATAAACATTCAGCTTAGCTGTAGATAAGATATAAGCAAATCAAACAATTTAAAGAATAACATAAGGCAATTATCTCTAAGTGAAATAGAATATAATTTCAGGTGAATTTTTGAATGCTGTGCAAAATATTAGAAACAGGTGGAGTAAATAAGTAAAGGCTTCACAGAAGGAAGGGTCTACTTGGAGTTGGGTTTTAAAAGACATGAAGAACAGGAGCTAAAAAGAAAATGGGGATGTTGTCTCTGATAAGTAGACTTTTACTTCCAGAATCTTCGGAGCCTTCTAAATTTTACAGTTAAAAAGCAACACAAAATTTGTAAGTCCAACCAGCTCCACTAAAATAAACTTTAAAATTAGTTATACGCTTAAACAAAGCAACCTGGATGAAGTGTTCGAGTTTCTCTTCCTAGAGTTAGCTGCCGGGAGAACTAAGGTTAGGTGAAGAAGTGATCTCATAGTTGGACTAGCAATTCACATTTAATGTGACTCTATAATAATAGATAAGCTTGGAAATAAAGGACAAAACATTATAAATGAATGTATGTATATGTAGAGTGTAGCCTAAGAATTTTCACTTACTTGATAATTACATTTCTAAATAATGGGTAGAGTCCCAACCACTTGCACAATAAGAAGGTTGAAGGAAATCAAGAAAGCACATATCAGAGTGATTTCACTGATCAATATTAAATTATTGGCCATTTCTAACTAGCTTTGGGGGTCAGAAAATGATTCCCCAATATACGCCACTTTGGACTTCAAGCTAAGAGAATGTCCTGAATAGTAAATGCAGTAAAGGGCTTTCTCTGAAGTTTCCCTATCTACTTAAAAGCTGGATCCCCCCGGAATATATTCATTTGTGAATCCCTTCTCCAGATATCTTGTTAATCAGAGGAAATTCATGCATATTGTGCAAGAAGGAAGACTTGAGTTGACACTACACTCAGTCCAGATGAACCTTATCCCAGGCTGTTGGAGATTTTGGGGTCCATTTATTTCCCCTAAAAATTATTTTCTCTTCCTCTCAAATTGCCTACATTCCCCACTTCTTTCTTCCCTAGGAAGTGGGTAGTCAAGCTTCAACCATCTGGCCCTTATTTGAGTCTCATATAATGTGGGGCTCCCCTGTGCTTGCACATAATACATTTGTATGCCTTGTCTCCAGTTAATTTGTCCATTGTCAGTTTATTTCAGCAGATTCAATTATAGAACCTTCAGAGGGAAAGTTTAAACTTCTCTACACTAGTACAGAGCAAAAGATAATTTTAAATTGTAACAACACTATTATACTAAAGTGATTTCATCTATTTTGAAAAGTTTTGGCCCTAGTGAACTAATTTAAGTATATAACTGCATAGTGATAAACTTTTAGGATAAATGGATTTGCATCTATCTCAGAATAAATGACAGTCACAGTCTTGCTTAACAATATGATAAACTACAGAATTATTTCTGTGAAAATTTGGGAGCTTTCAAAATTTATTTTAAATTATCTTAGAACTTGTTTACAAAAATGAAGTTGATGGAAAGTTAGGCTTTTCAATTTGTTCTCTTTGGTTAAAATGACTTTGTCAACACCCCAGACTGAATGTAGCTACTTAAAAGTTAAAGAAACTTGCTTAAATAGCTAAAATATTTGTTTTTCTTGCTCAAATAATATTCCAATATATGTTAAATCTAGGAAATATCTAATCATGTTGATTTTTAAAATTCATAATTGATCAGTTATTTGGCTGGAAGAGTTACTAAAGGGAAACTCCTGATGCTTCAGAAATTATAATTCATCTCATCTTACAATAATTATTCCTTACGTCCTGTCCAGAAAATTACACAATTGCAGTGACTTGTAGCTGACAGAAGGTAGTAGGGAAAATTGCTGACCAAGTTTTGTTTCACAAGTTTACTTGAGAGGATAACTTCCACCTTGTTTTAGAGTTAGAGCACCTGAGACCAATCTACATGTTGACAGTGCTCATTAGCAAGCCAATTGTAGACTAAATCTTCTCTCTCAGAGGGACTTTAACCAAGTCAAAGCTCATTAGCAAAAGGTCCTTGGTGGCCAAACAAGTTTCCTGCATACCAAGCCTTCTTTATTTAAATCTGGTTTTAATAATTTCTCTCAATTTTTTTTTTCAATTAGAGCAAATTGACACTACATTTTCCTTAATACATTTAATTAATTCTTTACTGATATATAGGGCATTGAGATACATTCTGTTGCTCTCGTCAGTTATTTCTCTTGAAAATTCTCTTACATTTAACTTACACTTTATGTTCCTTTGATATTTACTCTATTAAAAATGTAAATAGAACCCTGGAGTGACCAATTTGAAAGTTAATAGTTCATCTGCAATTGATGTAGAAATACAGGATGGGCATGGCCATGAGAATTAAATGCTCTTTGAAAAGCCAAAGCATTAAGCTTTGTTCAGTTGGAAAAAATATCCTCTCTGGTGCTCTAAAGTTATATTAACTCTTTAGCAACACCAAAAATGCTGTTTTGTTGTTGTTTTGTCAAATAAAAATACTGCCTCCTCAAATGCCCAATGTGATTTTAGGAGAGTAGCCTATTTTATACATAGAAAAGGTACAGGATCTGCAGTCAGACAGACCTGAGTTTAAACCCCCCATTTATCATTATTACCCATACAAACCTAGAAAATTAACTTCTCTAAGATTATTTTCTTGCCTATATAACGGGGATAGAAATAGCACTTAACCCACAGGTTGTTGTGAAGATTATATAATTTGATACATGTCAAATATTTAGAGCAGTGCCTGACAATATATATTAGCTCTTATTACCATTACTATTGTTATTATTATTAGCTATAAAATAGGAATAATAATTCATACACAGTACATAGCAGGGTCTTATATTACATCTTCAATAACTGATCCTTTCTTTCCTCTTATAACTCTGTGAAGCTGTGAAAAAGTCATTTTTTAGAAGAAAAAAGGTAGCAAATTAATATCAATGAATTCCTTATTAGGAAGTTATAGGTCCTAAATGCAGTAGGCAAAAATTATTTTTAATATGAAATAACAATGTATATGACAAGGGGAGCCTGAGAATATCAAAATAGGGTCAAATGATCAACCTGACAAGTTAGAGGTACAGCTTTCCTCCTGTTATCCCTTTCTAACTGTGTGCCCCTGCCAACTCCAACTCTCATTATTATTCGAGCCTTTGGAGACTCTCCATGATCAAAGAAAGCCACTGTAGTGCAGAAGACTGCAACAAGCAGAGCTCCAATATCTGAAACTATGTCTAGTGAAGCTTCTGCTCACAGGGTTGGTATGAGAAGCAGTGAGAAGAGTGATTAGAGGTCTCTGTTTTCAGAGGTAGATTCCGTAAGTTCTGCTTCTGACAATATGATAAACCCAATGTCCAGAGAACCCCTTCCAGTAAAAAACATATAACAATAATGTACATATTATGTAAGAAATATTTTTAAATTCACTGATTGGCTTGCATAGCAGAGTGGGCTATAGGTTGGGGGGGAAAAACCAATAAGCAAAAATTCTAAAAGATAGGGTATTACTAAAGCTGGCCTTTGCCCAGAGGATCTATCTGCTAATTTCTGGTAACCTAGAAGACTTTGTATTAATGAATCAAGTGACCTGGGGAAAGAACACCAAGCTTGGATAGAAGGAAGGGTCAGATCTGAGATGCTCATTTAAAGCCAAATGGTGACACCAAGAGCATCACATAATATATTACATGCCTCCAGGGAATGCTTTTTACATAGACCACAATGTGAATAGTACCCCGTGAAGTTGTATGTTGCAGCTCTGGGAGACACCAACATTGAGTAAATTGGAGAAAAACTTCCACCTTAGAAAGATACATCAAGAATATGTGCATGTTCCAGCATGGTTCTGGGTAGACAAAAATCAGTTTTTTTTTGTTGTTTTTTAAAATCCAGGAAAATTGTTAATCATAAACTCATGTTCCTAAGAGTTTAGACCCAGAATTTACATCAATTATGTGACCTGAAAAGCCCTGACTCCAATAATTCAGTTTTACTTGAATACAAACATCCCTAGATACCTGCCAGAAATATGGATAGGTCTTCCCTAGAGGAATCTCTTTAAATCCAGTTTTCAAATAATTCTTATGAAACAGAGGTCACAATAAATGCAATCACAAAATAAATCAGGTAACAAGCCATGAAGAATTATAAAAAAATAATGGACTGCAAATCAGACCCACAAAGACTGTAGATAATAGTATTTACAATGCTAAAATAAGTATGTTGAATATATTAAAAAATAAAGGACAATAGCAGAAAATGATGAAGGAACAAGAGGCTATACATATGTCTAGGCACATTTAAAAAAGAAACATAAAATTTCCACAAGTGGAAGAAGAGAGGAATTGAAATGAGAGACTCAGTAGATTGAGGGGGAAGGTAAGTAAAGCAAAAGACATAGCTAAAAGGAGACTTAATAAAACAGAAGATAAATGAAAAGAAATTGAATAGGATGTAGCCCAGAGAGACAAAGAGATGGAAATATTAAAGAAAGTTGACAAAAAAGGAGAATAGTATGAAGTGGTATAAGATATTTCTCCTTGGCATTTCAGTAGGAGATCATAAGATATAGAGAGAAAATACTCCAAAAGAAAATGACATAATAATCCAGACTAGATAAAAAGCACCAATCTTAGGCCAGGCTCAGCAGCTCAGGCCTGTAATCCCAGAACTTTGGGAGGCTGAGGGGGGCAGATCATGAGGTCAGGAGTTTGAGACCAGCCTGACCAACATAATGAAACCCTGTCTCCACTAAAAATACAAAAATCAGCCTGGCATGGTGGTGTGCTTGTAATCCCAGCTACTCAGAAGGCTGAGGCAGGAGAATCATTTGAACCTGGGAGGCGAAGATTGCAGTGAGCTGAGATCATGCCACTTCACTCCAGCGTGGGTAACAGAGCAAAACTCCATCCCCCTCCTCAAAAAAAAGCACCAATCTTAAAAATAATAAATGTAAAGAAATTCACATTGGGCATGTCATAGTGAAACTGCAGACAATCCAAGATACAACAGAGATCATAAAGAAGTAGCCAAAGAAAAGACAGAGAGACTTCAAGGGGTGACTATTAGATTAAAAATGATATCTTCATCATAACAGTGGGAGCCAGAAGACAAAAGAACGTCTTCAATCTTCTGAAAAAAAACTGTTCTCTACAAATCCATACTAATAAGACTTTCAAGACAATCGGCAGAATGAGGGTACTAAATATAAGCACTGAGAGTACTTGGGATGAATGGACTACCAGTAACATTTGCCCAGAATAAAAATGACCACAAAAGGTATGAGATAGAAGAAGAAAACTTGAGCCAACCACATAGTACTCATCTAGGTAATACAAAATCATTATTAAAATTTTAACATAATTTTTAGTTTTAAAAGATAAGATAGAACTAAAATATCACCTTATGAAAGTTTAGCCAAGAGAGAAGACTGTGACATGAGTTAAATTGTTTGTAGGTTCTTGCATTGTTATGAAGAGTTAACATGGATTATCTTTATGGTAAATGTTTATGTTGAAATTTCTAGAGTAACTGCTAGAAGCAGCAAAATAGAGTATATAACTGTTGAATTAAGAAAGAGAGAAATATGGCTGGGTGGGGCTCTCAGTATATCCAAAATAAGAATAAAAGAAAAACTTAAAATGCTTTAGAAAATATTAAATTTTTTTTGCAAGTACTGTATACATAGTTGTTTTGTTATTTGATGGACACCAAATGTCCATCCACTACAGAGAAGGGGACAAAGAGAAGATTGATAAATTATGGGCGGCCTAGATATTTCTCCACTGTCTTCCACATTATGTATACTGGGAACACTTGCACGCAATCCTATGTAGGAAAATGTTTTTCTCGTTTTTTCCTTATAATTTCTGGCATTGATCAAAAGGACAAGGAATGTGTTTATTTAACATGTTTACTTCTGGAGTAAAATGTATATGGTTTTTTTTTCAATTTTTTAGTTTAATTTTTGTGGGTACATAGTAGATATATATATATTTATGGAGTATATGAGATGTTTTGATCCAGGCATGCAATGTGTAATAACCACATCATGTAAAATGGGATATCTATCCCCTCAAGTATTTATCCTTTGTGTATATCTTTAATAGGAACATGAATGGGAAGAGACTGATATCAGTGAAGACAACTGGTTTCTACAGCCTATATAGAAATATATTTTCAGATGTATATTTCTCAATAATACAATTCAATCACTGCAAAACGCATGCTGCCATACTTAAACCACAAGTATGATAGAAGCAGGTTGGAAATTAGTGGATTTGATATGTTTTATGTGATGACAATTGCAATCACAGGTTACACTGACCATATAAATAACATGGTGATTTTCATGTGATCAAAGGAGAACTGAGATTCAGGAGTTTACATATTTAGAAATCTAAGGGAGGTATCCCATCTTTATGCAATGGCATCTTTCACTCCTGGGTGATTCAACACTACATATTAGCATTTGATCCTTGACTGACTGGGTATTTTGTTACCTGTGAAATACAGGGCTTAATTTGTAAAGGGAGTATGTGATCAGTTAACCTCCCTCTTGAAGTAAAGAAAGAATTTACTGAGACCTTCATCAAGATTGCTACATCTCCTGAAGATTGATTCTGGGTACCAGAACATTCTATAATTTAAACCAATCTAAACTAAATTGTAGGTTTGAAAATGTGACTTCTTTTTTTTAGCCTTGATTATCTTTTGAGCTTAGGAAATTTATTATACTGATCTCTCTATGCACAGTATTATCACAGAATTTAGAAAATGAAATCACTGTTGATTTTTTCCTCAGTAATTTTATATATATTTAGTAGTTAAATTTAAGAAATGTTGAATTAATCAGCTTGATTTTTAGCCTTTTGGTAGTTACTTCCCTCTTTCTTGCTTGCATTTTTCCATAGGGGTGTGTGTGTGTGTGTGTGTGTGTGAATTTTATGCAATAAAGAAACATTTAACAGTTAGACCAAATAAATATTTAGATTACGCCCAATTTGTAACAGGGTGATATAAAAGTATTAAAGGAACCAGAGAAGATGCAAGTAGAAAGGGCAGTAAGTTACACATTTAGGGTATTAAAGCATTGGTAAGGGGGAAAAATAGAAATGGAGGACCCTAACACACCCATTTATGTCTAAAACCTACAGCAGAGAGCTGTTAACATGGGTGATAGTATGGTAACTGTGTATATTTAAAGAAGGCTCTCTGTAAATGTTATGAGAAAATAATTGAAAGCAAGTTCAATGACAAAATAAAACGCATGTAAAAGTTAAATGATTAGCCAACAGGCAGCATAAAAACTGAAGGAGTGTAAATAGTTTATATAGCCAGCAGTAAAAGAGCAAAAATATAAATTAAAAAGAATGAGGAAAACACATGGATTTACCAGGATTTTTTAAATGTATGCTTTAAATGTCAAACAGCCTTAAAAAGTAAAAACTTAGGCGGATGCTACAATGCTATAATCAATATCTAGGAAACAGAAGAGAAGAAAAAAAAATGTTAGGAGATACTAAGTCACACATTATACATACACACACACACATACACACACACAGAAAAAGTCAAGGAAAAAAAAGCATTCTCTCGTGTGACAAATGTTACAGATCTGAGGCTGAGTATCATGACAGAATTTAAAAGTCTGAAAAAGGCAGTTTCCTTAAAGAAAATGTTACAAAAGCTTTTGGGAATTTTCAGGTGTATCACTTAATAAAGAGAACGAAAATGTGATTTATCCTGCAAATATAAAATAAAATACTTTCTCTCTAATGTGTGAAACCAGTAAAATCAAAACTTTGAAAATGATGATAACTGTGAGAACTTGATTAGAATATCTGAGATAGTTGTTTGTTAACTGAAAAGTACTAACTCATTGCTGTACTCTGGTGTCTCCCGATTCACATGTTGAAATTATAATGTCCAATGTGATGGTAATAAGAGGTAGGACATTTGGGAGGTGATAGAATCATGAGGGTGGAGTCTTCATGAATGGCATTGGGAACCTTATAAAATAGGTGTGAGGCAGTTTGTTTGCCCCTTCTGACATGGGAGGGCCATCAATGAATTAGGAAATGTGCCCTCACCAACACCAAATCTGCTGGCATTTTTATCTTGGACTTCTCAGCCTTCAGAACTGTAAGAAATAAGTTTCTGTTGTTCATAAACTACACAGTATATGGTATTTTGTTATAGCAGACCAAACAGACTAAGAGACTCATGTTCCATGAAAAAGACAGTGCATTTTTTTTTTGTTTCATGTAGAATACATGTTCATTGTAGAAATTAAAAAAAAACTAAAAAAATTGATACAATTTTCTCATGTATCACTGTCAATATTTTAGATTTTACACACACACACACAAATAATCCTATCTGTGTATAAATATACCATCAAGGCATATAATTGATACCTAAATTTAATATATGGATATGACAGAAGTGATCCTACAATGCTACAGAATACACACAAACATACACACACACAGATACGCATATGCAGATACAAACCTTATTTTTTCTTTTTTAGTAATTTCAAATTTGTTTTCTGAATTCATATTCAGTCCTTACATTAAATATTAAATGAACCCAATAGCTTTTTTAGTCATTGAAGGATTACAATAAAATCTATTCTAGTCTATTGATCATATATCCTTGTTCCCAAGTAGTAGTAAAAATCTCCACTCTGATTCAATTAATGCTTCTCTGCTTGTCCAGTTTAGCCTGAAACAGGCTGGATGCTTGAAGTCATGTGGAATGTCTGATCAAATTCTATTTTCTTTTCTTATTTCAAGTTGCCTTTAGGTGATGTTTTGGGGCAACTTTAGGTTGAGCTCAGAGGAGGATATATTTCTTTTCATGGATTCATTTTGGAAATTTTTTAGAGATCTGTTTAGAGATCTCCTATTACACATCCATTGATCTGTTATTGTCTTTACTCCTGCTAGTTGTAAACAACTTTCCCTTTAGCTTCTTAGACTTCTAGAAGCTTGTTACTATGGTGGGATCACATGGTCTCCATGAGATTCTCTTAGGCAGAATCCCTTTTAAGATGAATCTGAGCCTTTCAAGGAGACAACATGTAGACCTAGGGAAATATGCACCATTGCCTCACTGCATGGGAGAGGAGCTCACTCCAGGCTTCTTTTTCTTTTTCTGCCAACTCCCATATAGCCTCTTGGTATCAGCTGTCTTCCTTTCTGTAGGAGTCAGATAATAATTCCTGTGTCTCTTATACAACAATATATATATTATCTACTCACTCAAGATGGTTCTTTAAAGCCTGCTTACTAGGCTTAAATAGAGAGGAAAATTCTAGAACTGAAAAATGCACCCTGAAATAAAGATTCACTGAATTTGCTTAATAGCAGAAGAGAAGACAGAGAAGAGAGGCAGGAGACATGTCCCTGTGGGACAATATCAAAGTGTCTATTATATTTGCAATTGGAGTCCCAGAAGAGAGGAAAGGGAGAATGAAGCAAAAAATACTTGAAGAAATAATGTTTGACAGTTTTCTAAATTTGTTGGAAGATGTCAGTTTCAGAGTTAACAAACCAGTAAAACCAAAACAAGATAAATAAAAAGAAAACCTTGCATTATGGTCAAACTGCTGATATTCAAAGTTATTGAGAAAAATCCTCTAAGTAGCCAGGAAAAAAAGGACCAATTACGAACAGGAGAATAGCAGTTCTCATAAAGTTTTGAGAGGAACACAAAAGAGAGGAAAATTAGACTTGCTAAGAAATGAAAAAGCAAGGAGAAGGAAAAAATATCCACAACATATAAATCTGAGAAAGGAATGGTTCTGAGACTATATAAAGTACCCCTGTGACTCAAAAAAGTCAGTAAAATATTTGTGCAGACACTTCATAAAGATAGACATACAAATGGCCCAACAAGCACATGAAAAATAACTTACCATCATTAATCAAAATAAGTGCAGATTTAAATCACAGTGAGAGGCCATCCACATTCATTAGAATAACTAGAACAACAAAGGTTGACAACACTACATTTTGATGCGAAGGGGAATAACTGGAACTCTTGTACATTGATGGTGAGAATATAAAATGATACTAACAATTTGGAGAAAGTTCTGGTAGTTTCTTATAAAACTAAAACTTACACCTTCCTTATCACCCAGCAATATCACTTCTATGCATTTATACCAATGAAATGAAGATATATGCTCACAGAAAGTATTTTGAATGCGTGTTCATAACAACTATTCAAAATGCCCAAAAGTTGGACATAGCACAGCTGTCCATCAACAGAAGAATGAATAAAAAGGCTAAAATATATTTAAATAATAAACTCACCAATGACAAGAAGTAAACTTCAACAACATGGATTAATCTTCAAAACATTATGCTGAGTAAAAGAAGACTTACACAAAAGATTACATACTGTATGATTGGATTTACATGATATTGTTTTAGGGAAAATGAATCTATAGTTTTTCTGCGTACATAATCTTGTCTACTGCAAATAGTAACAGTTTCATTCCTTCTTTTTCACATTTTATTTGTTCTTTTTATCAGGAAATGGAAAGGGAATTCAAGGATTCTGGGCATTTGGCCATTTGGTCTTGAATGTACACATGCAGGGAATCTGTTCCGTGTAAGTGCCATGCAAAACCAAAAGATTAAGAATGGCCATGATAATATTGACTAATAAATAACAATAAAGTGGGAGGACTTCAGATACCAAGATATCTTGAATTATGTCCATGTGTGAAAGAGGTCATTTAGGTTCAGTTTCTAGGTTATCATTCCTTTTCATGTGAAACCTCGTAAAACAGACAAGTTATCTGCCCTCCACACAACCCATATACAATGATGGGACAGCATAGGATAATGACAATAGATATTGCTCAAAAAGGTGGGAGATAGAAGGTGCACAGCAGTCATTGGTCTGTAGTGATCCTAGAATTTACCAAGTATGTGTTACCAGTTCTTTGCTTAGGACCCAGAACTGCCCCTCTAAGAATGATTCTCCATGGATCTTGGCTCTGTCCTCTGAGGTCTTGATGCTTTCCCTGGAGTCCTCATTTTTCCATAGAAAGTAGTTTGTGTTCCCAGCTGAGTGGTTTTATGAGCTCACTCCCTGTACATAAAAGTTCAGAGTTCAAATGCTTCTTTTCATTTTGTACTGTATCTATCCCCTCTAGTCCCAGCTGATATAATTCCTTCAGGTTGCTTATATATCAATTTATGAGCTACTCCATTAGACAGAAAGTTCACTCACAAATCTTTTTGAGAGTAACATCCCTCACTCAAAACACCATTGTGATAATATCAGAACAATACCTTTAGGAGCACTATGGTCTAACAGAATGTTTTAAATCATACCCATAACATTACTTAAGACAGTTGTTTAACTGAGATGATCTATGAGGCACCATCTTAAGTTTACTAAAGGTAAGAATGATTGTTTTCCGTCATATTGTGTGGTCTGGAATATAATAGGCATGCAATAAAAATTGATAAATGGGTTAATGAATAAATATATAGCTGAGAATAAGGGGGAAAAAACTCATTCATTTGAACTGAGGTACCAGGGGAGAGCTTGGTCAAATGTACATAGATGAAGAGCCCAGTTACTAGAACAAAGGAAAGCCATGTGATATGAGGAGCAATAGCATCTGGAGCTGGTAGTTCAGAATTGTGTTGATTTTTTTCTTTGTGGACAAGGATGATGTCAGAGTATGGTCTTAATCTGAAACTGCAAGCAAGTTTCAGTGATTCTAGTTTCAAATGTTATTCAGCTGCAGGAGCAGAGTCATACCTATAGAATTGCTGATGTTAAATTCCCATGTTATAACCCATATATGAATTATGATTTAGGTGATACTTTAGATAAGATCACATTAAAAAATTCCAAGTTTGACCTTGATTTTCATTACTTATTAAAAATTATAGAAACACTGAACTTTCAAAATATTGACCTTGCTTCTGGCTAATATTAAAGAACATAGAATCATATTCAATAAAGAAGTTTTTCAAAAGAACCTGTCAAAAGTTCATATTACAGTAGTAAAAATGGTAATTTCTCCAAGCAATTCATATTTATAAAAAGCAAGGAATTTGATACCCCAAATAAAAGTCTTTTGATTTTTAAAGTTTGAAAAGCAGAGTCAAGTTGAAGCTTCCATAGTACTAGGAAAGTCAGTTTTTATTTCAAATACTTCAAAACTATGATATTCTGATTTTAAAAAGTTAAACAAATGAAAGGACTTTGACTTTATTATCATCTCCTCTACACAAGAAAGTAAGGTTTTGTATGGTCATTCAAATGCACAACATCTACACACACCTCCTTTTTCCAATACATACTGATATTCTCTCTTGAATATAGAACAGCATTTTCAATAAATGGCACTTGATGATGAATGTGCTTTCAGTGAAAGTATGTGGGCTAAGAAAAAAGAAAAGTTATATGGTAGGAATGGATACCCATTATTATTGAGGTAAGAGAACAAAAAATCTATTCTTCACAAGTCCATTTGCATATGGTTGAGTTTGAGACCTAGAATTGCATTCTAAATATGTACTCTCACCTCAGTATCATTGCTGGGTTCTTTCTATTCCATTGTTCATTCTACTTTATTATTCTAGATTCAGTAAGCCAGATATTCAATTTTATTAATTATATTCAGTAAAGTTATTTACTGCATTGGGAGTCATTCAGTTATTTCAGTTATGGTTTATTTCAAGTCTGACAGTTAATTTAGAAGACATTCTTGGGTAGAAACTAGATTAACTAAATGGAAATAGCTCTTAATTAATTTTTAAATCTATTTCCCCATTGTATCTAAGTTTGTCTTAGTTGACTTAATGTCAGCTATATAACCTACTGGGGATAATAGCATAATTACTGACATATAATACCTATGTTAAAATTTTGTCAAATATTCCTTGTTTGTTAAAACATATATAAACATTTCAGGATTTACAGTGTTTGGCCATGTATTTTATACTTTGGCTTTCAATTTTAATTTTTTTCTGTGAGTTCCTCTGACCCAATACAATCAAGTTTAAAATAATATACTTTACCCTCATCACTCATATGTTAAAAAAACAAATAATATAGAAAAATCTATGATTAAAAGTAGGTCCCAGAACATCTCTCCTTTAAAAATCTGATTCTCCAGTTTCTACTTTTATTTTTACAGTCAGTTTGGCAGCTCCATTTATGTACAACTGTTTCTTGATTTCTTTTCTTAATGAGATATCTATTCATTCCTCCATATAAAACATGAGAATTTGTTTCTCTTACAACATCCTCTTCTTTCTACTTCTACTAATGTTTGATAGTACCTTAAATTTTTAAATAAAATAGTTATTATACTTTTTTTTGATAACATGGCATTTTTGGAAGTATCTTTGACCTTCCCGTTTGTAAGATGTATATTTTAAAGACTTTACTTTCTTTCAGTGCCCTGCCTGCTGCCCTCAACCCCTTTTTCATCATCTCCCAAATCTCATCTTTTGCCAGCTAACCTTTATATTGTCAGAGTTGTGGAGATTTACATTCAATCCTATGGCTTCAAACAGTACACCCAACTTTACTAACAGGTTCAGTCTAATAATTGATAATGAATGAAAAGTGTGTATATGCTTATGACTATATTATAAATATATAAATATTGTTTAATAATAGGCCAAATAGATTGCATTCTTTTTTAAGGATTTTGTAATCTCTAGGATGGTGGTCCCCAACCTTTTTCGCACCATGGGCCCGTTTCATGGAAGACAAATTTTTCACTGGTAATGGTTTTGAGATGATTCAAGCACATTACACTTATTATGTACTCTATTTCTATTATTATTACATTGCAATATATAATGAAATAATTATACAACTCACCGTAATGCAGACTTAGTGGGAGCCCTGAGCTTGTTTCCTGCAACTAGATGGTCCTATCTGGGGATGATGGGATACAGTTACAGATCACCAGGCATTGGCTTCTCCTAAGGAGCACACAACCTAGATCTCTCACATATGCATTTTACAATAGGGTTCTGTTCCTATGGGAATCTAATGCTGCCGCTGATCTGACAGGAGGTTGAACTCAGGCAGTAGTGCAAGAATGTACTATAAATACAAGAGCAGCTGTAAATACAGGTGAAGCTTCACTTGCTTATCCACCTCTCACCACCTGTTGTGTGGTCCAGTTCCTAACAGGCCAAGGACTGGTACCAGTCCATAGCCAAGACTTTGGGAACTCCTGCTCTGGGACGCTTACAGAAGGATGTTCTTAGAATGCAGGTCAAATGAATTATTTTTTAAAAATATAACCAACTACTTAAAATCATTACTAAAGTCAGTTTATACTAGATTTAGACCATGAGTTTTTGAGCAATTTTGTTTTTTCTTGGAGTTTCTCATTTATTCCTAATTTTTCTTGTGCCATTTTTTCTTTGTTACATCCCCAATTAAAGAAGAGAACTTTTAGTTAATCTTCCAGTCTCCTGTTGACGGTGCTTTTTGCTTAGGAAACCTCCCTGCCAGAGCCCTTAGACCTTGGAACTTGTTCTCTAGGTCTGCAGAAAGTTAATCTAGATTTCTTCATTGCCATCCTGGGATGAATCAGTTGTTCCCTAGTTTCCTGTTTGATTAAGAGGAAGTTCTTTTGCTAGAGTACATTTCTAAACAAGTTGCTATGGAAAAAAATGAATTGAATGTAAACTTTTTACCATGTCTGAAAAATGTGTTTATCCTGATATTGCTTCAGGGTTGATAAGTCGGCTGGCTACAGAATTCTAGATTGAAAGTATTTTCTCTCAGAACTTAAAAAAACATTGATTCATTTTTTTTTCATCCAGAATCTGCAGATGCTTATGAGAACTCAAGACTCTCATCTGATTCACATCCCTTTGCAAGTCATTTTTTTTTGAAATCTTAGAAGCTTTTCAGAATATTCTCATTTACAAGTTTCTTTCTCTGTGGACTCCTTGAAAAAATCTGTAGTTCAAGGGTAATTGTATCTGTGAATCTCTTATTCATTCAATATGCTGAGTTTTCAGTGAGTTCTTTGAATCTAAAAGCTTGGCTATTTCAATTGTGAGGAATTTTCTTCTAGCATTTATTTGCTATCCTCTCTCTCCTTTTATTTGTTCTTTCTAGAATTGCTGTTGAATGAATATTAAACCTCTTGAGTTAACCCTTGGTGTCTTTTGGTATTTTCCATCCCTTGTTTTCTGTCTTTCTTTTTTATTTTCTAGGTTTCCAAATATGTATTTTTCAACTCTTTCTAGTTAAATTTTTTATTTCAGCAATCATAGCTTTCAGCTTAGAACAGTTCTTTTCCTAGTTGTTCCCTTTTAGGCACTATGCCAAAAAAAAAATTTTTTTTTGGACACCAGTGTATTCACAAATCGTTCTGAGTGTATTATCTAAATTTTTAAAAGATTTATCTGTTTCCCAATGATCTCTATCTTCCAAGAACACATTTTCTTTTATTATCTTGATATTTTCTTCATGTTAATTAGTTCCCTTGCTATACCTGATGATGCACCATTAATATGGAGAAAGGTGACTCCTTTAGTTAGGTTGATTTTGTCTGATGGCCAGTTAAGAAAGACTGTTTCTGAGTGGAGATGAAAACCCAGTGGGGCAGAGAAGGGTGGATGCAGAAAGAGCAGGAGGAAGAACCAGGCAACACACACCAGGCCTGCTGGAGCAGCAGCAGATGTGCAGTTCCCCCATGGCCCACCATGCTCTGAAACAACTCAAATACTCACATCCATATTCCTTTTCTTCTAAGAATGTTGCAATATTCTACATATATTTGGAAACTGCCATATTTTGTTATATTCAAATTCATTTAAAATTTCGGAAATTATTCTAAAAAGAAATTGACATCCCTCCAGGTTCTGTGTTAACTGCTTTTAAAAGCTACTGATGCAAAAATGGATAATGTTGGAGCAGGTGACAGGGTGTGTTAAATGTGTGAAGAAAGGAGGTATACGTGTGTACCCTTCCCATATGCTGTGAATGTGGAGTAAGAGGTTGGAATAGAAGAATGAGTAGTGTGGGTCTATTGTCAAAGAAAATTAAGGAAGAGGAATCTGGATGGAAGACACTCATGCGAGATGAGGTACACATGCTTCCTACTCTCTTGCATTCTTGTTCTTTCTTAAATCCTTCCCTCTCTTGTGTCTAGAATGCATTAGTTCTCTATTACTGTGTAACAAATGACCACAAACTTAGCAGCTTCAGATAACACATATTTATTATCTTGCAATTTCTGTGGGTCAGGAGTCCATCATGGCATAGATGGATTCTTTGCTTAGGGGCCTACAGGGCTAAATTAAGTTGCTGGCTAAAGCTGTCATTAGGTCAGGCCCACCTGGATAATCTCCTTTTAGATTAACTCATTATCAACTAATAAATAAACGAAATTACACCTACAAAACCCCTTCTGCCAAGTAACATAATCTAATCAAGGGAGTAATATCTTACCATAATCACAAGTTCTACCCAAATTGAAAAGAGGGAATTCTTAAAAGATAAGGTGGTATTTTAATAATGAAGTGTCAGTTTCTAAAAGTGAGAAATTTCTATTAAGAAGCTTATTTTGCAGGAAATGATAGATGAATTAGGTGTAAGTAAGAACAAATAATCATGTTTTTCTAATACTACAAGCTGAGCAGAATGCTTTGTTTGCCTGAAATAGAGATGCTCACCTCACGAGAAGCTCCCTTACAACAAATTTTCTATCTAACATTCCCTGGAATGGTTTGACTGTCTTAAAAAGAGATGAAATAGCAATGGAAAATTAAATTACAACATTATTTTGACTTAAACAGCAGGTGGCTCATCCAGCCTATGTCCTATACTTATTTTCTAACACATTTTAAAATTAGTCACCTTGGTTATTTTTGCCTTACTGTCATATTTTGATCTAGTACTTGGTTGATTCTAACCAACAAGAGACATTTGAACAAATAAATCAACCTACGCCTTTATAGTACAAAAAAAGGTGTGTGGACGTAACTTGTCTTCTCAATTTTCTGTGATTAAGGAGCAGTAGCTTCCTTCCTTATATTACCAAAAAGGCAACTCAGTCACGTTTGAGCTGTTAACCCAAACTTCAGGCAATTTCTTAATAATGCGATCAACCTCTAAATAGCACCTTACTTAAATCTAATTCTCTTTGAACAGAAGCAATTACCACAGTTTCATTTGATTGGGTATTTATTGATTTACTAGTCTTAAAACTTCTGATAGCTGTGGTTGAATACTTATGAAGTATCAAAAATGCTTTCTGTTGGCAGAAATAACATTTTTATATATCAAAGATGAAGACAATACTAACCAGTGTTAATAAAACATTGAATTGGATACTATCAAGTGTCAAAATGCGTAGCTGATATAACGACTTCAATTCAAAGTTGTCCAAAGAAATAATTAAAAACAAAAACATCAACTATTCCGTAGTGGCAATATTACATACTGGGATGGGGCACTGGAAAATCATAAATAGTTAGGATTTCAGATAATTATAGACATACTTGAAATGTGTTACTGTATTTCTACCAAACCATTTTAAGAACCCATTACAAATAGAGATAGCTAATAGAATTAAGGGTTACCTTTTCATTCTATTTTGGAGTATCCTTATTTAGAAGGTAAGTTGATAATAAAGGTCCCAGAGAGAATCAACAGAAGAGAAAGAAACAAAAGATAGAACCAGCAATCTAATTTCATAACCATAGGAATCCCACTGGAGGATTTTTTTTTTTTTTTTTTCAGATGGAGTCTCACTCTGTCGCCCAGGCTGGAATGCAGTAGTGTGATCTTGATTCACTGCAACTTCCACCTCCCAGGTTTAAGAGATGCTTCTGCCTCAACCTCCCGAGTAGCTGAGATGACAGGCACGCCACCACGCCTGACTAATTTTTGTATTTTTGGGAGAGAAAAGGTTTCACCATGTTGGCCAAGCTGGTCTTGAACTCCCGACCTCATAATCCACCCACCTTGGCCTTCCAAAGTGCTAGGATTACAGGCATGAACCACCACGCCTGGCCGAGGATTTTTTTTCTTAAAGGTTATAGGAAATAGATATACTATCAATTCAAAATGGATTCTATTGATTTTATGCATAAATTTGATTTTATTTCCTCCCTATTTATAATGCATACGCTAAAATCAATGGCTTACAAGTAGAATAAGGTAACTTTGGGTTTCACCTACATGTAATTTTTAAAGTGGATAACATCTTCCACCTCTAAAAAAAAAAAAGAGTATCCAGCAGTTTAGATACATATCTCATCATCTCTACCACTAGTCATGTTCTTTCCCAGCAGGAATCCAAGTTCTTTGCTAGAAAAAAAAAAATTAAAGTCTTAAGAGTAATTCTTTAGTCACCTGGTTTACTGTCTTGTTTTCAACTAGAAATATTTAACACCTAGCCTTAAAAAAAAAAAAAAAAAAAAAAGAGAAAAGACAGAAAGCCCTGAGTTTTAGGGTTTATTTCCAAAGTGTAAATATTCCCACAGTGGCTAAAATCAACCGACCCACATAATACCACTTAATGCAGAATTAGATGTCACAACTGGGTCTCATGAGCCAAGTGTGAGTCAGCATTGGATCATTCCCTATAGCTGTGCACTTTCCTGCTAAAAATATCCATAGGAAGTCTGTTGGTTTTAGTTTTCTCTCCCTAGAATATCAGAATGGTAGAACTGTTTTAACAGGGCCCAGACAACATTATATCTTCATGGTACTCCTAAGTTAATTTGAAATATAAATGGATATGACTGCCATTATCATGTGGCTGTTCTGCAATTGTGATTCAGAAACAGCCATCTACATCCCTCATATCTGCACAGAAAATAATAAAACATACTTGTGGAGATCTTCAAAGTCAACTGTATGTGAGAGTGATCAAGTGGTTAGGTCAGGGTTAAGATTCTAGGGAGTGGATTTCTTAAGTTCGTGACTATTATTTCTTAGTAAGTTCATGACAGTATTTTTACAAAAAGCTTCCTAAACATTCTCTTTTTTCTTTACATGGTGTGGTCTCTTTTACCCATTTCCAGTGAGAGAACTTTACTATGAAAGAGAAAAAATTAGTTTAGACACAGGAATAACCTTAGCAGTTATTCATACAGAAAGGACTGGCACCATGATTTCTTAGAAGTTGCAATGGGGTCCCAGTATAATAAGGTTTTCCTTTCAGAAGTGGGGGACTGGGGTCAAGAACCTGCAGGCAAATGACTGTTTTGCTTCAATTTTCTGTCTCTGTAGACTTGTCTGTGATCAGTTATATGGGAAGAAGTGAGGCAGCCTAGAAGGCTCATTCAACAGTAAAGGAGAACTCTTAGCTCTTAGTCTTTACCGTTAGAAACTTAATATCTAACAGTAATCCTTTCGGATTCTTTATAAACATTTTCTCCTACCTTTACTCTTACTTGTAGAGATTACATCATATTTCTTTAAGTAAAAGGTTACAATAAAAATACTTTCTCTTATGCATTTGATATTCCTTTATGTAACCCAAACTGTACAGTTACCTAACTCAAACTGTAACTCTCACAGCAGCCTTTACATAATATTTCTAATATAGAATAGTCTTGGATACAATGTAGTTTCCTGCATTTATATAATCTTTAATGAGTCTTCTCCAAAGTATTCAAAGATGCCTTAAGTTGTAATCCTGGCTATTATATTTATATACATGTTTGAAAATTTGCATCAGTTATCCTGGTTCAAAACTAGTTTCACTGGTGTTCTTCAACCTATATTTCTAATCTCCAGAAAGGTATACACTAAAGCCTGACATGCCTATACTTGTATTACATATTCTTCCTTACTGAATTATTCTCTGTTTATACCTATTTAATTTTGTCTTAACTCCAGTGTGTTCAGATGTCTCCAATTTATCAAACAATTTAAAAATTTAACTGAATTATGCTCCAAAGGGTGATTTGAGACCCCACCCAATTGATTTCAAAGGAAATATAATAAACATATAATATTCTTTGCCCAATAAAATAAAATAATAAAGAATAAAAAGGCACCAAAGGACTTCAAATAATATGCCCTGAAGCTCACCATAAAAATGTTTTTAACTACACTTTTAGTATTGTCTTCCATCCAATAACCATTCACACTGCACCAATATAACTAAATCCATGTGTTCAACTACTAATGAGTACTTTATGTAAAATAATGAATCCTATTAATAAAATAATAAACATATGGTAGGTACCTAAATATAACACAGGAAAGAAAAACATTTATATGACACCAATAAGAGGGGTGGTAGAGCTACATAAGTCTAAGGTTAGTGCTTATCACTGGACTATAGGCCAGAAGACTGTTAGAAATAAATAGCTGGAACTCAAATATGCACATCAGCATCATCACTAAAATAATCATGTAATTTTTACTTAGATCAGTATCATCACTAAAATAATCATGTAGTTTTTACTTAGATGTGGAAAGGTGGAAATTATATATATATATATATATATAAGCTTTCTAAATTAACATTATGGAGGAATATATATATGTATATATATCTGTGTGTATATATATGTGTATACACACATATATACATATATATCTGTATATATATCTGTGTGTATATACATATATATCTGTATATATATCTGTGTGTATATATATGTATATACACACATATCTACACATATATACACACATATGTGTGTATACACATATATACACAATGTGTGTATACACATATATACACAATGTGTGTATACACATATATACACACATATGTGTGTATACACATATATATACACACACATGTGTGTATACACACATATACACATATATGTGTGTATACACACACATATACACGAATACACATATATATACACGTGTATATATATACACGTATACGCACATATATATACACACATATACACATATATATACACATATATATGTGTATATATATGTGTGTTTATGTATATATACATGTATACACATATATATATACACATATGTGTATACACGTATATATACATATATATAGACACATATATATATATTCCTCCATAATGTTAATTTAGAAAGCTTATTTGAAACAACAACTCACGTTATTTTTTATTCACATAGGTAGTTTCCTTACTTCGACTATTCTGTGTTCAGTGTGTAGTGGATGCTGCGGGGCTTCACAGAGATGTTCTTTCAGGGCTAGAATTATTTCTCCAGTTGCTAAGAGTATTAGCTACTGACAACTACAGGCTGTATCTCTGGAAATTTTATTTGGTCAAAGACAGCTTACTTCTCATTGTTATGCATCCACTGACTAGTTCATAAAAGGGTACAGGACCTGGTCCACATTCTTGATCTAGAACAGTTATAAAGGGAATCCCAGCTTCAAAACTCCCCATAGGATCAGCTGAGGCCTCTGCTGCAAGTTCATTACTGCTCTTCCTTTTCTCTCACTCCCTACAGTTCTTTTCCTGAGAGCATCCTTAATAACTCTTTGACATATAAATCTCTGCCTCAAGGTCTATTTCCCTGGATCCCAATATTAAAAGATTTGGTACAGAAGAAGTCCTAGAAGGTGAACGTTAAATTGAGATTGTGGATCTAGATTATTCATAGACCAGTTGGTAATCAGGACCCCATTAATGCTGGTAGGTGGTGATGTACTGAAAGCTCTTGATATGTGGAAGCCTTGCAGTTGTTAAATGTGTTATCAGTGGTGAAATAAAATGGAAATTCTAGTGACAGAAAGTAATCTGGCATATCTCGGTTGTTTGAGAAATAGCCATTAGAAGGACTCTGAAATCTCATGGCTATTGCTGGATTCTAGGGATATATTGGAAATAAACAATAAAAGGCTGAGGGTAACTAATTAGAGGATCTCCTTGACAGCCTATGGCATTTTCAACTCCATAAACTGGAGGGCAGTACAAACTGAGGATAAAGCTGGGTGGCAGAATTGCAGAGAAGATGGAATTCTCAGTCTTCAGAAAATTTGCTACGTCAAATTCAGAACGTTGAATGGGAAGGAAAAATGGAATCCAAAGAATTCAGATGGGGATATCTGAGTCAAAGTAATTAAAAAGCCTAAATCTCCAGATTCCTCTGAGCCTTCTGAGTTATCAAAAGTGGAGCACTCTTTTCTTAAATTTAGTACTCTCTCCTTATTTGCAGATGAGTCAGAGAACTGAGCCTTGCAAGGCAATACTTGCCTCTCCTCTCTCAGGATCTATTTATAGCTCCCCTCTTGATTACCTGGCCAATACCTAGAGTTTAATCAAAGCATGACCCACCTTGAGAAATGCTGAATCTGTTAAAAGAGAAAAGGAACTATATGATGAAGGAGATAGTTGATGTAACTGACATGTATCCAGCAGCCCTACAGGATTATATAAATGGCTGCCTTCTAGGGTGCTGGGTCAAGGGGCATGGGGCCTATTGGAAATAGGAGAGGTTACCTATATGGAAGTACTCTCCTATAATAAAGGATTAACAACCTGGCAATAATCCTGGAAGAATGGGATAATATACTACTAGGATTATTCTTGGAAGACTAAGTAAAAAACAATAATCTACAATAAATAATTACAAATGCCACTGCCAGAGTACATAGTGAAATCTGGGGATTTAAAATTTGTAAGTGCTTTGACTCAGTTGTCCCTATCTCAATTCTTTGGTTTTTATTCTTTCTTTCCCTTCAAAGCTCTGAATTTGGTATAGCAAATTTCCTAAAGACTGAGAATTTTACCTTGTCTGGAGCTCTAATACCCAGTTTTATTTCCAACAACTCTCAGTGTGGGGATGGCAGAGTGGTATGTAACCTAAGCAGAGGAAATCTATCTGCTGATTATGTTCTCTGAAAGAGCACAAAGGGTATTCCATTCATTGAAGTGTTAAAAAATGTGCTGGTGAGAGGGACACCAACGTCACTGGGAAGGTAATGGCAGCTGTCCTTTTTAGGCCAGTGCTGACAGTAAGATAGATAGTTAAAGAACTTAATTTTCAGGAAAAATGAGGATGATAGAATTTCAAAGTGGAAAGTGAGTGATGACACCAGACTGTCACATCCAAGGTGGGCACAATTAGGTTAGAGTGGAAAGATTAGAGTGTGCAGCCAGGGTGGCGTGACATGCAGAACACTTTGGAGAAAGTGATTAAAATGCGGCTTTGCTAGGTGCAAGAAAGACAGATAGCCAACAAGAGTATTGCTCAATCAATGTAATCCAGCAAATCAACCATATTTAATGGAGAGGATGAACTCAGAAACATCAACAAAAAGCCAAGATCTCTTTTCTAAGTAACCAGACTTGAGTCAATTCTCATCTATGATCTTGAAAAAGGAAAGGCATGATTCCCTTCTGGAAAGATGTTGCAACATCATAAAAGGGGTATATAGTGGTCATTCACGTGGTCCTCTCTTAAAAGGATCTTATGGCCATTTCCTCAGATAATCTTGAAATAAAAAGAAATATTTAAACATTTGAGAACTGTTGACATTGATAGCTCAAGACTGAAGCATCACATCATAACTCTCTTTGTTAAAATTGGGGAAGATGGGCATATAAAGACAAAGTAATTAAGGAACTTCTATCCCCATTCTTGGGTACATGTGGCCATGGACCCACCTGGTGATCATCTCCAGCTACCTAGGGATTTAAAATTTGTAGGTGCTTTGACCGAGTTGTCCCTATCTCAATTCTTTGGGTTTCATTCTTTCTTCCCATTCAAAACCCTGAATTTGGTGTAGCTAATTTCCTAAAGACTGAGAATTCTACCTTCTCAGTCTTTACATTAGTTCCTTAACCTCTGAACTAAGCGCTATCACAATGGGAAAAATCAAATGTGGGGAGGGAGTGATTTTCAGAGATTAGTGTCACCTTTAAAAACTTAAAAGGATGAAGTGTGGTAGTCTCCATAATATCCCCATTTAATTAATCTGACCCTTTCAAAATGAGACATACTGATTCATTATGGTGGACCTCTGAAAACTCAAAAAAAATATATTTCCTAATTCTTCTGAGATGTCAGGTATGGTATCTCTGATAGAGCAGATGAACATAGCCTCATGTAGTGGATATACAACCACTGTGTTGTAAATTGCATGATAATGCCTTCAAGAGAGCATCTACCATCAAAGAGGTACCAAAAAGCCAATAGACACATTGACTCAGCCATTTGACAACAGCCAGTATCTGCCATCAATCACCCCAGTAGCTGTGGTGTCAGGAACAGAGCTGTGTGTGGACAAAACCATCCATCTGTTGATGGTACTGTGTGTGACACAAGTACCATCAAAGGAAACCAGTGTTAGGTCATTGATACAGAAAAATCCTTCAAAGAATTCCACAAAGCAACATTGTGAAAAAAAAAGATTGTTTTTTTTTTTTTTTGAGGCGGGGTCTCACTCTGTTGCCTAGGCTGGAGTGCAGTAGTGTGATCTTGGCTCACTGCAACCTCCACCTCCCAGGTTCAAGTGATTCTCATGCCTCAGCCTCCCGAGTAGCTGGGATCACAAGCACATGCCACCATGCCCAGTTAATTTTTTTATTTTTAGCAGAGACAGGGTTCTACCACGTTGGCCAGGCTGGTCTCGAACTCCTGACCTCAAGCGATCTGCCTGCCTTAGGCTCCCAAAGTGCTGGAATTACAGGTATGAGCCACTGCACCCAGCCCAAAATTGCTTTATTAGAAACTTTCTATCCTGGAAGAGGTAGCCTTTCTTCTTATCTAAAATAGATACATTTTCCAGGTATGGATCTGCATTTTCTGCACACAAAGCTTTGGATAGCTCCACTGTCAGAAGGCTTACAGAGTGTTTATTCAAATGGCATAGTATAACACCTAAGGTAATCTCAGACCTCGGGACATTCCTGGCAGAAAAGCAGACGTAGAAATGTGCTCAAGATGATGGAGTCCACTGCTTCTATCATACACTCCATCATGCCAAGGTTGTCTACCTGAGAAAGCTATGGGATTGCCTTTTGAGGAGGCCAGATTGGAGAGGATACTTTGCATGAACGGGGTACCATTCTCCAATATTCAGTCTACACTCTAAACCAGTGACTATTATATGGTGCGTCGTTCCCAGTGGATAGGAGTATATAAATCCAGAGACCAAGAATTAGAAGTAGTTTTTTACCTACCAGTACTCCCAAGGACCTGATTGCAGATTTTTTTCTTTCTGTCCCTGCAACTTTAAGTAATGGGGAAAACACTTCAACTAGGTACAGAGTAAGAGTTGCATTAAACTTTAAGCTATGATTGCAACCTGGTCATTTCAGGCTCATCATGCCAGTAATCCAGAAGAAAAGCAGGGGAGTTATTACTTTGGCTGGAGCAACAGATCTTGATGATCAGGAAGAGGGTGGGTATCTACCTACCTACCTACCTATGTACGCTATAGAAGCAAATGGCACAAAGTATGTTTGGGATCTAGGTGATCCACTTTGCCATTCCATGGTTCTCCCTCTGCCCAACTTTGACAGTAAATGAACAAGGAATGCTACTGTAACCTGAAAAGGGCATAGAGACCAGTTACCCAGAGCCCCAGGAATTAGGATTTGGGTCACTTCACCAAACCTATATAGATGATAGCCCAGGGTGATGGAAATATGGAATGGTAGTCAAGAAGAGAATCAATGAGTAACCTCAGGAACAGCTGCTGCAGTGGGCGCTACAGTCTATCTATCTAAAAGGAACTTTCTCTTATAAATTTATTCAGGAAAAAGACTAACCAAAATCTTTGAGACACTGCTACCAGATGATATGAGTTGACTAGATGTAGCAAGGAGATCTGAGAAGCACAGGGTTGAGCCCTAATTGATGCTGTGATACCCCACTTGGATCCCTCATTCAGCACCATAACATTCGTTCTCCCAGCTAAGAAAGTATTGGCTCCTTTTGGCCCCCAGCTGGGTCTATCTCCAGGAATAGCTCTAAGCTAAAAGTAGTTGTTGCCTTGCTCAAGAGTTTGTCCCTTTCCTAAGGCCAGCTAGCACAGAATGACTGGTTGATGTAGGGGTCAAAAGTTTCAACCCCTTTCTTTGATTTGAAACAAATATGAAGGGTCTTCCCAGCTCCACATGTTCATGTAGGATCAACTGAGCTTCTGTTGCCACTGCATTGCAACTTCTCCTCCTGTACAATTCTGTTTCTCTCATTCTCTAACAAACAGGTGTTCCTAAGAGCACTTTCTAATAAAACTCCTGGAAGCAAATCTTCATCTCTATTTCTTGGGGAACCCTAAGTAAAACAGTGCCCTTTCATTTTCCTGTAACATTTCCATTTCCCAATTTATCTTCAACTCTATTCATATGGAGCTAAAAGATCTAGCTGTGCTTGTGCCATAAACTCTTCTTCCTTTTTTTTGAGATGGAGGTTCACTCTTGTCACTCAGGCTGGAGTGCAGTGGTGTGTTCTCTGCTCACTGCAACCTCTGCCTCCCAGTTAAAGTGATTCTCCTGCCTCAGCCTCCCGAGTAGCTGGGATTACAGGCACCCACCACCATGCCCAGCTAATTTTTTTTTCTTTTTTTTTTTGTATTTTTAGTAGAGACAGGGTTTCATCATGTGGACCAGGCTGGTCTCGAACTCCTGACCTCAGGTGATCCACCCGCCTCAGCCTCCCAAAGTGCAGGAATTACAAGCATGAACCACCACCCCTGGCCAAAACTTTTCATTTTAAATTGCCTACTTTCTGGCCTCTTTTGTCTGTCTATCTTCCCTTCTTTTTCTCTCTAATGGTTCCAACATACCTAGACTTTCAAGTTGACATCTCATTGATGATGTAGGTGCAAAGTTGACACCTTTGCTAAAAGCATTTTTTTATAGTCTTGTGATATTTCACCAGGTGAAGATACTATTACAGGGTACTATTGCATTGATTTATATACTCTAGGGAAAGTACTTGGGAAGAAAATCCTGAAGGTAGAGCTTCAACAGAAACTAACTAAAAATGACAAAAATGCCAGAGTCTGAAACTTCCCTTTTCAGTCTTTTTTTCTAACCAGCTTTTGTTTTTAAATCCTCCATGCACAGCAGGTCAAATATTCAACTACAGGTTCTAGAAACTTTTGTTATTTCTTTCCCCACCATCCAAATCTGAGCAGATTTAAGACATTCAATAATGTCTACAAACATCTACTAACGTCACTTTGCATTTTCTTTACCTCTTTGTGCTGTTGCTTTCTCAGAACAGACCATACTGCTATTTGAGTCTATGTTATCTATTCATTTGTTCGATTCAATCAAGTAGAAAAAATGAGGACTTTTGAAGGTTAAACTGATTTGCCAAAAATATCAAAGAGAAGCTAATGAAGACAAGTTAGAAACATAACATAAAACATAATAAGAATTCTTTAAGGTTTGGCACCAAAGGATTGTAAATAACTTTAGAGTTTTTTGAACTTGATTTTCTGCTGTGTTGGCCCCATCATGTCATACTCTGCACCCCACAGAGTTGATTTGAGTTGGAGCCATCCCCAGCTTCAAAGGCAGCTTTGTTCTCTGAGCAGCTCTGCCTTGCACAGAATGGAATGAGAAACCTCCTCTGTTTTTGCATCACAGCTTGGCTATTGTTCTTTTTGTCACAAAGATATGATGCTACAAAGATACATTCTCACCATCTTTGTATCCTTGGCTAATCAAGTAACTTAGCTTCTCTGTGCCTCAGTTTTCTTATGTATATAATGAAAAATTTAGGCTAGTTTTCAAAACAGTCACTCCAAGCTTTAAAAAAAAAACCACATACACTCAATAAAAGATACATAAAGTGCTTTCCCCAGTGCCTGGAACCTAATAAATAGTCAATGAATGTTAACTTTTATTATTGTTATTATTACATGTACATGAATTAAAGCTTTCATGAAGAAGTTGGAATATATCAACCAAAAGTAGATTTGAATAGTTTTAATAACATCATCAAAAGATAAATTGAAAGTTGTCAGATTAATAGACTTCTTACATGCATTTTGAACCGTAAAATTTTATAAAATAACAGATTTAAGATATAATTTGAGATATCAGATTTAAATCCATTTCAATCCAATTACACTGTCCAAGTGTGTAATTTCTATCTTTCAATAGCTCATGCAAGGAAATTGTGGGAGCTCAGGTGTCCACAGTATACTTGGATTCAACACGATGTCCTCTAACCAAAATTTTCTCAAAAACTGCTAAACAGGCTGGGTGCTGTGGCTCACACCTGTAGTCCCAATACTTTGGGAGGCTGAGGCAGGCAGATCATTTGAGGTCAGAAGTCCGAGACCGAGCTGGCCAACATAGCAAAATGCTATCTCTGTGAAAAATACAAAAAAATTAGCTGAGCATGGTGGTGGGCACCTGTAGTCCCAGCTACTTGGGAGGCTGAGGCAAGGGAATCACTTGAACCCAGGAGGTTGAGGTTGCAGTGAGCTGAGATCACACTATTGAACTCCATCCTGGGTGACAGAGTGAGACTCCATCTAAAAAAAAAAAAAAAAAAAAAGACTTCTAAGCATTGTCAATTAACTCATGCTCACGAACCACTGTACAACATGATTTCAGAATGAAACCAAATTTAGCCTAGACAAAAAGTATCTCTTTTATTTATTTATAAGCTGGATTCTGTCATAGAGCTCTAGGAACATACACACAGATGAAGCATAATTAATTGACTGTCAGATCATTTGTTTCATGATTTATAACACACCCTGCTGATACTCTAATATCAATAAGACAAGTGACTTATTAACCAGGTAGGCCTTTTGCAAAGTCCCCTGTGGGCTAACAAATTCTATACTTTTCCATCAGGAAGGGGGAATCAATTTCAGAATAATGGGCATTTGAATAAAAAAGAAACTATACCAGATTGTTCCTTCTTATTCTCAAAGAAATGTAGGTTTTTTTTAATGGCAGTTCTTTGAAGGTCTCATCACCCAAGAGAGGTTGAAAAAAAAAAAAAAAGTAATTTCTTTGATGTCTAGAATCTGCACATTATATGACTTCATGTAGTTAATAGTTTGAATTGCACTTTAAAAGTATACTGTTGCCATGAGATGACTTGAGCAATCAAAAGACCGTTTTATCTTAGTTTATTTTAGTCCAACTGCAGGTTTGAGTAAATATACTCAACAAATACTGATCAAACTCTACTGTGTGCCTGTTGCTAGATAGTAATGGCGATAATGTGCCAGGGTCTGGGCCTTAAAATATGATCTCATTTAATCTTTACACATCCCAAAAGAATTGTAATTTTTATTCCTGGGAAACTGAGGAACGTTTAATAATTCTTAAACTTCTTGAAAACTGGATGTCAAAAGGTATTTTAAAAAATGCTTAATTTTACTCTAAAGATATTCACAATCTTAGTTCACCTAATATTTTGTCTTCTGTGGATGGCTTGTAAGAGTTTAAAAACTAGCCAAATTTTCTAAGTTTTAGTAGAACAACACTAGTATATGAAAGTAGTGTGACTTTTTAAAAAAAGGTATTTGACAAATACGTCTATCATGCTGGGGCTGAGCAAACTTAGGCAACTTACTTTGCCACTCTGAATGTCTGTATTCTCATCTTTAAGATTTCTCTATCTGTCCTCCTTGAGCTGTTCACTCATTCCATGAATTTTGGCTTTTTTACTGTATTAGTTACCTGTGGCTGTCACGACCCATTTTCACAAACTTGATGGCTTAAAACAACACAAATTGCTTCTCTTCCAGTCCTGAAGGGTTGAAGTCCAAAATCAAGGTGTCAGCAGGGCCACACTCCCTTCAGAGGCTCGAGGGGCTGTTCCTGGCCTCTTCTATCCTCGGGTGGCTGCAGCCTTCCTTGGCTTTCCAGTCTCTGCTTTGGCCTTCATGTTGCCTCCTCTTCTGTGGTCTGCTTTGCCTCCTCTTCTGTCTCATATAAGGTCACTTTTTATTACATTTAGAGCCCACCTGGGTAATCGAGAAGGATCCCATCTCAAGATCCTTAATTACATCTCAAAAGACCCCTTTTCCAGATAGAATAACATTGACACGTTATAGAATGGGGAGGGGCTATTCAATCCGCCATACCTATTATTTGCCAGGCACTGGCCTCGTGTGCTAGGGCCAGTTTTGGAGAAAGAGGCATGATTCCTAAGCTCATGGAGGGCAGTTTAATTGCAGGGAATCCTCTGAAAATCATAACGTGCTACAAAAATGGAAGTTATTATTCCTTTGAAATAAATATCTCTATTTCCCTTTCTGCTTTTTATCTCAGTATGCTAACCAATGAAAAAGACTTGGATGTCATACGAATACTATGCTTCATCTGTAACTGGAATATGTGTAAAAAGAAGCTAATCAATAATAAGGAAATATCTGGAAATAATTTAAAGAAGCTTTGATCAGAAGCAAATATTGGTGAGGATATTGCCAACTAGAATAAGAATAATGATACTTAATGTGGCATGATTTGACCCAAGGACAAAATAATTTATAAATAAATTAAGTTTGGTCCAGTTTAGGTTGCTAGATTAAGAAGATAATTTCCCTCCAAATGATGCCCCAATCATATCATTTTTACAGATTAATTTATTTGGGTTTTTAGGCCTTTTCATTATAATAACCAACCCACCAACCCCCAACACACATACTTAAAAGTTTTAAAAAGAATAATGCCTTGGCTTGCAGGCTTGCTGTTAACACTCGAAGGAAACCGTTTCTTTCCTTGATCCTAAAAGTTTGGTCCACGGATCAGCAGCCTCAGTGCCATCTGGTAGCTTGTTAAATAAGGAGTCTCAGGCAATGCCTAGACCTACCAAACCAGCATGTCCATTTAACAAGACCCTTGGTAAGTAGTAGGTACATTATGCTTTGAGAAATAATTCAGATCCTTTCCAGTTAGTACAAAGGGTTGAACCATGGCATTTGGTATAGTAGTTCTCAAAAGCTGGACTGTGGGCTTATGTTGATTTGTGACAAACATCACTACTGTATGGAGAAATGAGAAAAATAAGTCAGTAAGTTTGGGAAGCTAACTTTCATTCAAAAGAATATTTCAAAGAAATATTTTTTTTCTGATATGACGGGTTTTCTACTATTTTTGGTATTAAAATGTCATTGCCTTCATAAAATGATGATAATAGCAGATGATCATTTATGACATGCATTTGACATTGTGTGTCAAGTGTATGTCACAAATGACATGCCTTTGAGCATGCCTGTGTGTATGTTTAATTATTTATTTGCAAAATAATGTTGGCGAACACCCACAGTATATTTTCTGTTTAAATTAAATCAATCAAACGACCCATAAAAATCCAAAAGTAGCCTGTATAGATGAGCCACTGAAGAGAAAGATGGAGTTAGTAGAGGAGGAGAAAGGAGGGGGTGGGATGGAATATCAGAGAGAAACTATTCTTTACATTTGTCTTTATATTTTGTCCCTTTACGCTGGATCTCTTTGGAGATTCTACATGGACATGGCTTGGTAAGTCAGCATAATGCCACTTGGCTTGGGAATACTATTATTCGATAGGCTCTTCGTTGTGCTAGGAACGTTCACAAAATACAGATCCTTTCATGAGCAACTGGGACAATTCTGATGTAAAAGACCACGGTGTGGGAAAGGATTAAGTCCTAGGATATCCCTAGAGGGGAAATCTTACATGTGCATCTTCGCCAAATATCACTTCTTGTGGCATGAAAACAGAAGTTCCTATTAGAGCTTTATTCTTTGCTTCCGAGGTTATTCCATTTTGGTTATCCTGCATCAATACTGAAATACTAAACACTTGAAAATGAAAACTACACAAATGTATAGCCCTTCTTCAAAAGTTTATTTGAAAAGAAATATCAAGGGGAGATGAAAGGTGAGGAGGTCCCAGGAAATGAGTATCATAATTTATGTATTCTTTGAGTAAAGTAGTGACATTTAAGATTGCTAAATTAATATTTTAATTTTTCTCAACCAGCTCACTGATTCTAGAGGCAAAGTCCTAAGCTATTTTTATTTTTCTATCAAGCCCATTGTTTCTGATGTAAAGGTGTACTGTGCATTCATTAATTAAAGGTTACTCTATAGCAGATTCTAATTTACTAAAGATCAGACCTTTTAATCATTAGGACATGCATGTTATTTAGTAAATAAAAAGTTCTTATGGATCAAAGACCAAAAAAATTCAAGTATGGAAAATTATTCTTATGCAGCTTTCTTTACATATAATATTTCTTACCTTTCTTATAAAATTGGAAGTAAAATACAAACGCACAAGCAAATAAATATTTCATCTTTCCTAGCCCTTGCATCTTATAATTAATAGTGTGATGGGATTTTAGATGTTAAGGAAACAATAATTTGCCATCAATGGGAATGGGGAGAATTTTGTTTATTAGTTTAGCGTAATTCAATTTGTGAAAATGTGCTTCATTGATCTTTGCAAAAGAACTTTAATTGGAAATAAATATCGCAATCTATTTTCCACACTGATAAGTCCAAGTCGCTGCAGTTCATTAAGTACTACACCTGCTATTTAACTTTCTAGGCTGAGAAAAATACTTGATTTAATACACTTAGGGGTGGCCAGTTTGGGAAGTCAAACAACAGCAGTTTAAACTACTTATTTCTCTACTCACCCATATAGTTAAAATATGTACCATTTCCCCAGCTTGAGATAAATATGACCTAATACTTGTTATGTATATTCCTTTGTATATATATAAATTCTTTTCTTAAATATAAGCATACCCCCTTTAAATATATATATTTTTAATCTCACAAGTAAATGGGGAAGGTGTGTTTTGTAATACCAGTGCATGCACACAGAGGTGTGTCAGGTCACTCTTTAAAAGTAATCTGAAGCTCAGTAGGGGTAGAGAGAGGGGGAGAGCACAGAAGAAAGAACAGGCTTTTTATATTAGGATAAAAACCATAGGATAAATATTAAATAAGCAATATCAACAGCCACCCTTAACAGGATAGGTACCTTTCAGCAAAAAATCAAGAAACAGCCATAGAGAATAAGCAACAAAGTGCAGAATAAATTCTTTTAGATGAAAGAGCTAAAAACAATGGATTAGAGTGCCCAAGAAAGACTCCATAGCTTTCAGTTTATTTGAAGAAAATAAATTCTCACATCAGTGAGTAACCAGATATGCAGGGATCCTCTGTGAAACAAAACTAGAGTTGTGGGCTTGGTTCCCACTAGGGTCAGTCAGTACCACCACAAAGCAGTTTGGCTTCTGGCTGCTGCTTCACAGTGTGATTGTAAGGTTCTGGGCGCATGGCTTATTACTGACTCCCTTCTTCCGTAGAGAAGTAACTATCGTTGAGTAATTCTGATTCTTATAAATACTGGTTAGTATTTTTCTGGTGGTAGATGAGTGTGCAGGTTAATTTTTAACCATATGTTAATTATACTTGAAACAGTCAAAACTTATAATTTAACTTTTTAGAGCCAAATGTTTCTATCCAAAATATACCCCAACTTTATATAAAATTCTAGAAGAAAATGTACTTTTTTTGGCAATATATTTTCCTTTCAATTTTTCTGATGCATTTCTTTGGCCTGAGGTGAGACATTTCTGTATGGAAATTAGAAATATAAGATTTGATAGTCTCTATTCCAATTAAGGCAATTTTGTCTCTTTAAAAACAATCAACAATCAGTTTATGTAACAACCATAAGTACCATTTTCTTATGAGACTTAAAGATGAGGAAAATAAGAGATGGGGAATACACAGATAAACCAAGTAGCAAGAACACTTAAGGTGGTTTTAAAAATGTAACACCTGGTTTTCGCCTCAGTCAGACCATTGAAATCAGAATTTAGGAAGAAAATGTTGGTATATTTGAATGTCTTGAAAAAATGTCCTTGGTGATTCTAACTTACAGCCAGGGATGAGATTCAATGGAAGAGGGAGATCTAAAACAAACAATTTAAGCCAATGTGGTAACGGCATCAATAGAAATATGATCAAGACAGAGAAATATATGGAGGAAAATCCACAAAATTACCTCTTTTCATACAACTATGTTTTCATTTGTTTCAGAAATGCAGGTATAACTTTTGAAACTTAAAAGTCATCAGTTAATAAGGAAGGCTAAAACAATAATGTATGTACAAAGTATTGTAGAAGCACAGAACAAAGCAGCTAATTCAGGTTGGGGGTACAGAAGGCTCTCTCAAGAAAACACAGATTTAACCTTAAGGACAAGTGGAGTTATTTGGGCAATATACCTATTAATCACTTTGAAACTATTTTGAATTTTCTTATCAATATTTTATTATTTACAAAATATAGAGTTCGTTATAGTGTTTACTTGATTTCAATAATATACCAGTCTAATAAGCTCACAATTATAGTCTAATAGACAAAGGAAATTATGTCCCAGACTTACTGGAATCTAAGCTAGTATTTCTGCACATTAAAATTAAAAACTCTGGTCTAAAATAAAACAAATGTTACAATTCAAGAAATTCCTTTTGACTATATAGTAGCTTTAAGTAAATTAAAACAATTTGGGCAATAGAGCAATTGTAGCCTAGTAAATAGGCAGAACCAGAGCCACTGCCTTCAACTGTGAGCAGCACACTTTGTGTTCCTGGGCAGAACTGTGCCTACCACAGTGATTTGTAAATCTGATTATTAACATCAGCAAAGAATGCTTGCTTTGCCTTTTATGCAAATACCTACTAATACCTTCAGTGGCCCAAACAGTTAAGTATTCAATCATAATTTATTCTCATCTATTCATGAATTCTGCAAATTCCTTCTTCTCTTTGGCTATATGAAGACATTTTTCCTACCTTTGTCATTACCACATGAAACTCTATATGTGAAATTATTTTAATCATACTCTTGTCACATAAACCTATTTAAAGAAAGACTAAAGTGTTCCAATTATTCTTTCTCTGTTAGCCATTATCTTATTCTTCTCTTTTTTTTGAGAAGGAAAAGGGAGCCCAAAATAGACAAAGTACAGCTTACTGTAGTACTTTCACTGTACTGGATGCCAATCTGTAGGCAATATATTTATACTAATATATCAACGTGTTTATGTGATTCTGTAAGATGATTAATGGACTTTATAACACTTTTCTAAGTTTGCCAGTTAACATACTTTGCATTCATCTTCTTCATTAATTAATTTCATAATGTTTACTTCACAATGCTTATTTCATAATGTTTATTGAGCAACTACTAAGTACAAGCAATATGGTTAGGCTTTATGTCCCCACCCAAATCTCATCTTGAATTGTTATCCCCATAATCCTCATGTGTCAAAGAAGAGACCAGGTGGAGGCAATTAAATCATGGGGGCAGTTTCCCCCATGCTGTTCTCCTGATAGTGAGTGAATTCTCAAGAGATCCGATGGATTTATAAGGGGATCTTCCCTCTTTGCACCACAGTTCTCCTTCCTACTGCACTGTGATAAAGGTGCCTTGCTTCCCCTTCAACTGCTACCATGATTGTAAGTTTCCTGAGGCCTCCCCAGGCATGCTGAATTGTGAGTCAATTAAACCTCTTTCCTTTATAAATTAATTAGTCTTGTGCATTTATTTCTAGCAGTATGAAAATGGACTAATACAACCAGGATATATGCTTGGGGCTTACAAGAATATGGTTTATAAAGGAGGAATGTAGACAAACAGGCAATTTAATAGTGTGGTACATGCTATGTGAAGAAAAGTTAGACTATCACGGGAGCAAAGGGGGCCCTTACCCCTGATGTAGGAGAGTACAAGGAGTTCTGAAAGAGAGTAACTAAGCTAGAAGCTTAGAAAGAGCAGGACTGTGCCTCATAAAGGTAAAAGTGGAGAAGAAATTTTCAGGCAAAGGTAGCTACCCATAAATAAGAACCCAAAGAAAATAGCATGGCATTGAGAAATCAGAAGAATCAGTGTGGCTAGACAGGAGAATTTAGGCTTAGTGATAAGGTGAATCAGCAAGTGATGAAGCTGGACTGTTTGGTAGGGGCTAGAACACAGAGGGGTCTCGAAAACAACATTAAGTATTAGCTTACTGAAATTCACAGAACTGTTTCACCTGAGCTTTCATCCTGTGTGTAATTTTGTTGCGCTAGAGATGGTGCTAGAATAACATTTTAAGATGTGAGGCAATAGAGGAATGCTCTGTCCTATAGGTGAAGGCACTAGTTTGAAAAGCATATCCTGAAAAATGCTTGATAAAATTACTTTTCATTAAGTGATCACTGTAATATCACAGTATTAGAGATATATCAACAGCAACTGAATGACAAATCAAGCTCCCACTTCTTCAGTAATACTAACAAGCATTTACTGTGTTCCAGGCATTGTATGAGACATTCTGGGGTTACAAATATGAGATGTGAGGAAGAGAAGAATGCCATCTTTTTCTTCAAGAAAATATTGAGGTCAGGAAAAACAAAACCACCGATGCTCCCTTTTAAAAAAAATCTTCATTTCTGTCATTGTCTCTGTCATCCAGCCTTGGTCACTAGAGTCAACTTCTACCATGACTTTCACCTGGTTTGCCATAGCTAGTCCTCAATCAATTAATTCCTATTATAGTTTTTTTTTTTGTCCAGTGGGTCTTTCTTCCCCACTTATTTTTCTGGTTTGGGATTTTATCACTTCTGTATTTTATTCTGCAATAGTCTCTTATCTTCCACTCTTCTCTCCCATACAACCAAAACCACATTAATCTCTCTGAAACCCTGGTTTCATTCTTCTGCTACTCTGTATAAAGCTCCATACTGCCTCTACTTTCTTAGTGCATTATACAAAATCCAAATAATTTGAGCTAACATTAGGAAACTCTTCAGAATCTAAACCCAACCCGACCTTTCAGATCTTTTCTCCACTTCTTTTTTTTTTTTTCCTCAAGTAATCCTCCTGCCTTGGCCTCCTAACATTCTGAGATTACAGGTGTGAGCCACAGTACCTGGCCCAGGTATACTCTTTTAGTTGTTTTATGTTTTTTTACAGTATGCCTATTTTTTATTTTTTTATTGCATTTTAGGTTTTTTTTGTGTGTGTATGTGTGTGCAAGTTTATTAGGAAAGGAAAGGAATAAAGAATGGCTACTCCATAGGCAGAGCAGCCCTTTCCTCCACTTCTCTGAAGCATAAGTGGGGAGAAAGAGAAGGGAGTTCTCAGCCTGAACACATTTCCAAAACTGACATTGCTTCACTAGTTTATTAAGGTAATATATTTATTGAAGGGTTTCTAGCAGCATGGTGAGAAAGCTTTAGAAGAAACAATGTAAGAAGTAAGATTTTGATAGAAGAAAACTGGAAAAAGGTGGCATCTTTTAGTTGCTCATAACTTATCTAGATTCTCACTCCAGGCTTGCCTCACCCTCATCTCAGGTTCTGGTAACACCTCTGTCAGGAACACTTGGCTAGAGCCAAGTTATTCAACTCCATGCATTTTGAAGACAAGGTGCCTGTTGTTACCTCTCCTTGCCCAGTTGTGGCTTATCCTACTAACCTGTTGCTTAGGACTGGTCTAAATTTTGAAGCACTATAAAGCCTGAGTGTTAAAGAGTTCACTCTCTGGGCTGGGCACGGTGGCTCACGCCTGTAATCCCAGCACTTTGGGAGGTTGAGGTGGGCGGATCACTTGAGGCCAGAAGTTCGAGACCAGCCTGGCCAATATGGTGAAACCCCATCTCTACTAAAAATACAAAAATTAGTCAGGTGTGGTGGCGTGTGCCTGTAGTCCCTTAGGAGACTGAGGCAGGAGAATTGCTTGAATCTGGGAGATGGAGGTTGCAGTGAGCCAAGATTGTGCCACTGCACTCCATCCTAGGCAACAGAGTGACACCCTGTCTCAAAAAAAAAAAGAGTCCACTATCCTATTCAAGTGCATCTGAGAAAGGTGGAAGGTGCTAGGGGGTGAGTAAATCAGCTCCTCCATTACTGCTTAGGTTAAAAGTCTTGCTCTCTAACATTTGCTGGGTTTCCTGCTTCTGTGAGTAGAATAATGGTTCTTCCAAGTATCACACATCAATCATAATTAGCACAGAAATGCATATTCCCAGGTGCCATGTTATTGCATGCAACAGGTGCTTCCAGATTTGGCCACAAGAAGCAGTAACTTTTCAGATGCTGATGAATCCAGGATTCTGATATCTGACATCATAATTATCTTTAAAAAGAAATATGTGCCTAGTAATGAAGAAATATGCCACAATTATATTAATCACCATCCTCCCTCAAATACATCCTAATTCTTCTTTGCCAACAGACTTCTGATTTTGTCAAGATGCTTGAAGGCTTTCTGCTTCACAAGCACTGAATGTTGATTGATTACTCTAAACAAATTGTGGTTGTTCCATTTTCTAGACAGCCATTGGTCTAGGCAAGGACATGTGATGGAATTCTGACTAATGAGCTGTAATATATGGGGAAGGTGACTGGGAAAATTTTCCTCAACTCTGAGGAAAGGGACACAGGCAGGGATTAGCCACTTTTTCCCCTGCCCATGGCTGTTAATAATGCCTGGGAATATAGTGGCATCAGGAAAGCAAAGCTGATGCAATCACAGAGAACCAGAACCCCGACGTTGTTCAACAGATCAATTAACTAACTGGACTCTCACCACCTCTGGCCTACTTGTTTTATGAATTAATAAAGCTTCTGTTTTTTACATTATTTTCAGCAGTAACTACTAGTATATCTGTAGTAGAAAGCATTCAAACTATTCTAGAATTTTATTAACATGGGTTCAGGAATCTTAAGGGTCTTAAGTGACTGACAGGCATCTCTCTAAAACGTGAGAACAATCCAAGGTTGTGCTCACTCCGTTGGGGAGACCAATGTTTCAGTTTATATCTATCTTTGATATTTTAATGTAGTCTGTTTTCAATGGAGCATGTGCTCAAATTATTTTTATGTTAATGTTAATGACTCGGACTTTGTGGCAATAAAATGAAGTGGAAAGAGCATTAGGCTGGAAGTCAGAAGACTTAAATTCTTGGCCTTATGTTGACACAAAGTCTCTGCGTGACCTTGGTCAGAAAACAACACTCTTGGATGTGGTTTTCTCAGCTGTGAAATCAGGAGTTGATACCTGATGATCTCTAATGGGGTTCTGGTTCTAATTTCCTAGAGCCCAAACATCCTGCAATGTGCATTCAGGACTCAGCAGCCGGCACAACAACCTGGGATGTTTCTAACAAGGGGATGTTACTTGTTGTGTTGCATTAACAACCCAAGCCCATTGCATGAAGTTTTGTTACTAGTCCAATAATTAGAGCTTTCTTATTAGCTTATTTGGATCACAGTGCTCAGGGCCCAGGGTCTGGCAAAATTAGGCCCACTGATGATTTGGTGAAGAGCTGGACACAGCAGATGTGAGTGCAGAAGTATTATAGAAGCAGTGGCAATGGCGAAGATGGGGCAGTATATCAGCTGCTTGTGAAGTTAGTGGGTGAGGGTCAGCATATGAGGATTTATATTACATAACATTGATAGAATCTTGAGACAAAATATACCAGATAAAATATTGAAGAAAACTATACTTATTTATTTAAGATTGAGGATCTTAAAATTTGGATTAGAGGTTTAGAATTTAATATAGAAAATATTTCCTATAAAAGTACTTAATAAAATATTAAACAGGCTGGGCACGGTGGCTCAAGCCTGTAATCCCAGCACTTTTGGAGGCCGAGATGGGTGGATCATGAGGTCAGGAGTTCGAGACCTGGCCAATATAGTGAAACCCCGTCTCTACTAAAAACGCAAAAGTTAGCCGGGCAAGGTGGCACTTGCCTGTAGTCCCAGCTACTTGGGAGGCCGAGGCAGGAGAATCGCTTGAACCCGGGAGGTGGAGGTTGCAGTGAGCAGAGATCACGCCACTGCACTCTAGCCTAGGCAACAGAGCGAGAGTCCATCTCAAAAACAAAATTATTTTATTCAAATCTCAGAGCCTGAAACGGTGTGGGTAGCGAGGGGAGATTTCTTCACAGTTACCATCTACAACTTTCATTACTGGTCCTTATAAAAAGATCCAAATAAGGTGCTAGCAACGATGCAGGCAAGAGTAGAAACTGCTTGTTATTAACCAATTGCATTATAACCAATTGCATTATAACCAACTGCTTGTTATTAACCAATTGCATATAATAACTGCTTGTTATTAACCAATTACAAGAGTAGAAACTGCTTGTTATTAACCAATTGCTCTGTCCCTAAATAAAAATGAGGATTCATGTTCAGCTCACCTGCTGATGAGGCTAAGAAAGTCTCTTGTTCAACAGCCCATAAACGTTCTGGGATATCCTCCCATATCAGCCAAACGGGCTCTTATGATGTCTCTGACACTGGCTGCATTTGTTAATGGTATTAGTGCTGTGTTGCATTTCTAGTACAGTGTTTTCCTTTATTGCAACTCTGCACAATAGGCTACCTACAGAGGCACTCATGAAGACATGTGAGGTTCATATACACAAAGAAAATCTTCTTACAAAAAAAGAAAAAGGTCATAGGGAACATAGTCACCAAGGTGACCAAGGCTCCTGTACTATAGAACCAAAGAAGTTGTTATACAGAAGACTGAAAAATCAGTACAGTCCCCTCTTCTCTATTAATACTTCATGAGCAAAAGAAGCTAGGGCAGATAAATGACAGGATATTCTCAAATCTCATTTATTCACTGCTATCATTGGATCAAAAGCTAGAGGTCTGCACTACTTTAAAACACGTATTTCTATTTTTAATTAAGTCTAAACAGCCCAAACAAATCAGGGATATACTTATGCATAATTTGGTAAAAAAAAAAAAAGAAGGGTCAGGTACAGTGGCTCATGCCTGAAATCCCAACACTTTGGGAGGCCGAAGTGAAAGGACTGTTTGAACCTAGAAGTTCAAGACTACCCTGGGCAACACACTGAGATCTCATCTCTACAAAAAATTTAAAAATTAGCCAAGCATGGTGGTGCATGCCTGTAGTCCCAGATACTTGGGGTGCTGATGTGGGAGGATCACCTGAGCCTGTCAGTTTGAGGCTACAGGGAGCTGTAATTGTGCCACTGTACTCTAGCTTGAGTGACACAGCAAGACCTTGCTCAAAAACAAACAAAAATGGTGGTAGGGCAGAAGAATAAATTCACCTGAAGCTAACCAAATTCTTTCCTTAGATAACCTCACATTCAAGATGAAATTTCTCATGCCTCTTCTTCCATCTGAATGCCAACAAACACAGAACCTTCTCAATATTATAAATGGAGATTATAAGTGAACCAACAGTAGGAAACATATTTAAATCAGTAAATATGTTTAGAAATAAATAACACCTATTTATAAATGCAAGAGTAGCCCTAGTTTTGAGAAATGTTGTTAACAGAGGAAATAGATGGCATGGGGCTACATTCTTTGGTGTCACCCAAGAATACATTGCTGCCATCCTGTTCCCTAACTAACTGCTCCCAGTGCTCCCTGCCCCTGTGCTGATGTTTGCCTCAGCTGTTAATTCCTCTCTTGCTATTGAAAAACAGTGAAAAATAATAAATGAAACTAGGAATGGTGACTAGGACGTGATGGGCTCAGAAGCCTTCATCCCTGCAATTATTTCATTAGAATTCTCTCATATTTTTCCAATTCCTTCTCTGTGTGTGTGTTTTTTTAAATACAGTACCATATTGGTTTAACCTTCTCCACTACCCATCAGGCTTATGCATAGCTACTTTCTTGCTTCAACGGCATTCAGTTTTTATTCTTTCCTCATGCATGAATTATTCCTGTAGTGTTTTTAAAACAGCTTTCATGATAGCACCTTTTGCCCAACTATTTTTCTGGATGTTCAAGAATGCCTTCCATAATGTGAACCCATTCAACCTAGCTACTATTTTTTTTAACATTTCCAACTTACTACACTGTGTGCATCCCCTAACTTAATTAATTCTTTGGGTTTCCTGCTCCTGCCTTTATTATGCCATTCCACTTTATTGGAATATCCTCTTTTCTTACCTCCGTTTATCCTAAAAGCAGTCATTCTAAATTCAACAAGATATTTGAGAAGATATTAAGTTTCCTAAGGTTTCTCTAGTAAATGATAAAGGTGGGATTCAAACCCACAGAGACTGACTGTAGGGTCTTTGCTCCTATTACTGAATAAATATTAAAACTAAAGATTCAAAATAATGAGACATCATAAGTTCATTCATGTTTTGGAATTTGGAAACAAGATTACAGTTAGCACTTAGTGCAAACTTGGGGTTTCCCAAAGCACTTTTAGAAATCCTATATAAGTAAATGTAACTTAATATTTGTGCTAATTGTCATCCATAAATTTTAACACTAGATAGCTACAACCATATTTACATAAATGGAACTTATGAAAAAATATTTTAAATATGTGATAGTAATAATTCTATTTCTAAGAAAGCATAACTCAAGGCAAAATTAAAATTGGTTTCATTTTGAGAAGCAACTGAGCATGTGCATCCTGATTTTCAATTTATTCATCTAGTTTGCAGTAACAATGCAATGTCAGCCGCTGAACCACAGAAAAATTGGAAATAAATACAAAATTATTAGGTCTAGATACAAATACAATGCTGCAGGTTGACAAATCAATAATGCTACTATTAAGTAGATTTAATTGGAATAATTTCGAGTGCATAATTATATATTTTGAATTAGCAATAATCTCTTTAGAATACTTAGGAGTCATTTCAGGCAGCTAATAGAGATGAGTCATTGTTTAGTCATATAAAAGAAAGAAAAAAGAAAGCAGTTAAAAATTTAAAACAAAAGAATAAAACATTAAATGTTATGCTGTCATTCACTGCTGACGGTCATTATCCTGAATGTGGTATTTAGAGCTGATTGGTCATTTCAGGACTTTTATTTTGGAAATAAAACCAAAGAACTTGGAGAAGAACATGGATAGAAGAATTGCAAAGAGATCACGTGAAAAAAGGGAAAAATATAGAAATTATTTTAATTGTAGAAATATTTTAAACTAGTGAATGTTAGAGATAATTAGCAGGAATTATAAAAATTTTTCAATCTAGATAATATTTATGCAACTCTGACTATGTGCCAAGGCAGTATACTGACTTATTTAATCCTTACAACAAGGTATAATGTTTGCATGTTTATGTCCTAATTTTACTAAAAATGAAAGGGCATTTTAGATAAATTTTCCCAAATATATCTTATCAACATTCTGGAATAAAGTGAAAAGTAATTGAATACTTGGGAGCATTCTGGCACATGCAAATTAAAGATCTAGGAAAAAGAAAGTCCTTAAAATTAGTGAAAAGTAACATAACGTCACAAAGGTCCCTTCAGGAATGCACATAGTTTGGGAAAAGAAAGTCCTTAAAATTAATGAAAAGCAATGTAATTTCAAAGAAGTCCTTTCAGGAATGCACATAGTTTGGTAGATGGTAGTATTATTCGTTGGAATAATTAACATATATTGTAGCATTGACAAATACTTGTGATTTTCATTTTCTTGAAGATGGCACTGAGGTAGGTAAATCAGAATTCCAGTTTCACTAAAGTAAATGTTTGACTTGACTTATCTGGCTTTTTAAAAAAGTATTTTGTTTACTGGAAATAATTTTAACTATAATTAATTTGTTTAAAATTCTGCAATAAAATATTTGCATGTAGCTTTGTTGGTTTTCTTCCTGTCATCATGATTTTTTTATACTAAGTGAATTTTTTTTTTTTAGCTTTTAAAGAAAAAAGGAGTTGCTTCCATTGTCTAGTTCATTTTGACAGTGATGATAACTCTATTGACTGCTTTGTCAGCAGATCTCTCTCAATAGAAATGAGCTTAGATAATCTGCTTCAAAAAAAAAAAAAAAAACAAGAAGTGGAAAGTCCATTCAGAAGTAGAGTACTAATTATATTACACTGTATAAGACTTTTTGTTTAGACTAACAACTAAATGATACTTCAGAAAGATAATTATAAATCACTGTTGTATTCTAAGTATACAATGCTGTAAAAGCCAAGACATAACCCAATGCCTTGAGCTCCCCATAGAAAAGGTGATAAAAGATTATTATTGTGAATGATCAACTTTCCAGAAATCAAATCAACACAGCTCAGCAGGAGAGGGCACATGGAGGTCAATACATGGGTTTCTGTTTGTGAGAAGTGAGCATTTAGAGGGTGATTAATCTGCCCTGGAATGTGCTAGACCTATACTAAATAATATGCCAGGAACCCTATACACACAGCTTAAAGGCAGGTCCAGATACACCTTAAGAATATGAGCAAATTTACCCAGGATGAAAATTATTCTCTCCATAGCCATTGAAGAAGTTCAAATTATTAAAAGAATATAATGAGTTATCTTTACTCTGCATGAAACTAAAGTATACTTTAGTGCAGCAGGTACATTTACCAAAAGTGGTATTCAAGTGCATAAACTGAGAGAGAATACATCTCTAAAAATTACTAACTCACCCTGAGAGGGTTTTTCTTTTGTTCTTAATTTGGAAGACTCTGACATATAATTTTCAGTTTGAATTTAGGAGATTTATCATAACTGTTCAAAGATATGATTCACATCATTAAACATGATCATTTTCATCACAAAGGAAATGATTCACAAACCAAAAACCCATGTAAAATATTTTTTCTTTGAATAATTCCTCTTATTAGTATGGAGATACTTTTATGCTTATACAAATTTATAATTTTTCATTTTTAAATATATACTGTCAGTATTTATTTCATTTGATAACAGTTTTTATTTTATTATTTCTAATAAAAAAGAGTAAGGTTTATGAGGGTAGGCTCCATACCATTGACTCTAAGTATGCTATGCAGAGTGGGGCATACATTTCAGCCACAAGAGAGAAAGATTGTCATTATTTCCTGGAGGAAATCACATTTTAAAATTAACTAACTAAAGGGAAACATTTAGAAAGTAAATTTTTTCTCCCCGACAGTTGACTAGAGATGTTGGATGCCAGTTCTTCTCAGAAAGAAGATCGAATTTGCAGGCGAATGATCATGACCTGAGTGGAGCTGAGGAAAGTGTCCTGAAACCTGTTGGAGAAGCCATATGAAGAACTTGGGATGCTGAAAAGGAAAGCAGCCAGAACCTGGCAGATTGACCCTAGAGAAACTTAGAGTCCTGATGAAAGGTTACATTAGGGATATCTCTTGCTCCTCTCATCTGTGTGACAGACTACTAACAGCCAAATTGTCAGGGAGCCCCAATCAACCCAGAGCAATGCTGTCAGTGGCAATTTGGGAAGGAGGCAGAGTACCAGGCAACCATTTCCTAGAGGTGTGCTCACACTCATACCAAACATAGACTCAGGTGGCAGGGACCACACGGTTTGCGCATCTGCTATGTGTCACTAACCTATCCGGGGAACCTCAAAACCCACTCTGACTTTGGCAGTTGCAGAGGTCCAGCAGGTCCCTGGGGAGCTGTAGGAACCCTAGAGGTGTAGTCCTTGGAGTGTGCCAACCCTAGAGGGAGGGGGAGTGCAGCCTGCCAAAGTGCTCCTCGGAACAGAGGAAATGCAGGTGTAATGCTGATCTCCAAAGGGGGATCTGCCCGAGTGGGTAGGTGGCATTAGTGGCCAGAAATGGACCTCCCACTGCTGCTGTACACTGCTGCAGATGCAGCCAAGGCCTTTCCTGTTGGAGGTTGGCATAAGTGTACTCCTTCCAGCGTTATTTGGGGTAGCTGTGTCCCCAGTGAAGGTGTGCCCACTGCTTAGGCCTGTACAAAGAATGGGGCTCATTTTTGCCTTTCTACACAGAGTGGCAGCATCACTACCAAGCAGTATGGATGAACTGCAGAGTCATCTGTTTGGTGTTGTTGGGGAAGAGGTTCTGCTCCAAGGTCATTTCAGCAGTAGCCACCAGACAGGCATTTCTCACAGACCTAAGTTTCACTGCGGCCTGGAGATAAAGGACAGTGACTATCTGAACTGAAGGCCATGAACCCTGAGATAGGGGCATGATATGAAAGTAGATCATATTCCTGTCTTCCCAGAATGAGGGCTGGTGTAGCCCCCTCTCTACCACCCCAGAGACCTCAGTGTATCCCACCACAAACTCCCTCCGTGACCTTCATTTGGGCGGGTGCTTCCACTCATCATCTCAGTATCCAAAGGCAAACTGGCTCTTACTGTTAAGCACCACCTACTTGACTGGAGACCAAACTTCACCAAAAAACAGGACAAAATAAAAAAAATGGCTGACAGAAGTACATAGTGCTAGGGAGGACATAAACTACCTGAGATATCTGTATTTCTAGCCTCATAGAAGTGAGTGAGTTGGCTCATATGCCCAATGTATTGCTGCAACAAGCAGCATTTGAGAAAGCCACCACACAAAAGCTATCTATAACCAAAGAATTCTTGCAGAGCCTCAGTTGTCTAAAAGCACCCAGAAGCCAAGTGATCATACGTAACATCCTATAGTCACACTTTCAAGGGAAGAAAAATTATAAAGTCCCTTGCAAATAATAGCAATTTCAAAAAAAAAAAAAAAAAGGAAGTGACAGTTTCTTTAGGAGAGAAGGAATCAGCTCAATAACTCCAGCAGCACAAAAAGACAGAGTGCCTTAACACCTTCAAAAGATCACACTACTTCTATGGCAATGGATCCTAAACAAAACAAAAATTTGGAAATGACAGAAAAAATTAGAAGTATAGACTTAAGGAAGCTCAATGAGATCCAAGAGAAAGTTGAAAGCCAACAAAAAATCAACCAACCAACATCACCTCCAGGGCAATAGCACGCACTATCTCCAGCAGGACCCCTCAACCTGCTCTCCCAGCTGCTGCCTTGCCTCCACCATTGTGGTGAATGCTCTCAGGGAAGCAGGCACCCTTGCATTCACTAGAACTATGCTGCAGCTGCCACACTTTGTTTCCCCCAGCACAGTGAACTCCAAACTCACGGAACCAGAGAACAAAGTCAAGGCTCAATACAAGCCCCCCAGAGTTAGATTACACAGTGCAAAGATTGGGAGCTTAGTGTTGGCCCCCTAAAGTCTCCCAGAAATGAAGCCAGCCAGCTGAATCCACCTTATAACACAATCAAACACTCAAGGTCATTAAATAGGATAAACGAAAAAAAGAAAAAAACCTATCTAAAGGTCAGCAACCTAAAAAATTGAAGGTAGATAAGCCCACAAAAATAAGAAAGAATCAGCACAAGAATGCTAAAAACTCAAAAAGTCAGAGTGCCTTCTTTACTCCAAATGATTGCATCACCTCTTTAGCAAGAGTTTAAAGCTAGGCTGAGACTGATTTGGTTGAAATGACAGAAGTAGAATTTAGAATTTGAACAGGAAGAAAGTTCACTGAGCTACAGGTGTGCATTGTGACCCAACGCATGGAAGCCCAAAATCATGATAAAACATTATGGGAGTGGATCATATGTATCTGCTATATAGCTACAGAACTCTCCGCACACACACAAAAAACATATGCATTCTTTTTATTGCAACATGGCACATACTCTAAAATTGATCACATAATGAGAAGTAAAACACTCCTCAAAAATGCAAAAGAACAGTAATCATAACAACCACTCTCTCAGACCATAGCACAATCAAATTAGAAATTAAGAAATTTGCTCAAAAGCATACAATTACATGGAAATTGAATAACCTGCTCCTGAATGACTTTTGGGTAAATAATGAAATTAAGGCAGGAGTCAAGAAGTTATTTGAGACTAATGAGAACAAGGACACAACATAACCGAATCTCTGGGACACAGCTAAGGCAGTGTTAAGAGCAAAATTTGTAGCGCTGAATGCCCACATCAAAAAGTTAGATTTCAAGTTAATAACCTGACATCAAAACTAAAAAAACTAGAGAATCAAGAGCAAACAAATTCCAAAGCTAGCAGAAGACAAGAAATAACCAGAATCAGAGCTTAACTGAAGGAGACTGAGACATGAAAAGCTATTCAAAAGATCAATGAACCAGGAGCTTTTTTTTTTTTTTGAAAAAAATTAATAAACTAGACTGCTAGCTAGACTAATAAAGACAAAAAGAAAGAAGATTCTAATAATCACAATCAGAAACAAAAAGGAGAATATTACCACTGACCCCACAGAAATACAAACAACCATCAGAAAATATTATGAACACCTCTATGCACATAAACTAGAAAATGTAGAAGAAATGGACAATTTCCTGGACACATACCTTCTCCCAAGACTCCATGAGGAACAAACTGACCTGAACAGACCAATAATGAGCTCTAAAATCAAGACAATAATAAAGAACCTACTAACCAAAAAAATCTCAGAACCAGATGGATTCACAGCTGAATTCTATCAGATATACAAAGAGGAGATAGTGCCATTCCTACTGAAACTATTCCAAAAAATTGAGGAGGAGGGATGCCTCCCTAATTCATTAGATGAGGCTAGCATCACCCTGATACCAAAGCCTATCAGAGAGACAATAACAAACAAAGAAAACTTCAGGCCAATATCCCTGTTGAATATTGATACAAAAATCTTCAACAAATACTGGCAAACTGAATCCAGCAGCACATCAAAAAGTTTGTCCACCAAGATCAAGTAGGCATTATCCCTGGGGTGCAATGCTGGTACAACTTACACAAATTTAAAAAAATGTGATTTATCACATAAACAGAAATAAAGACAAAAACTCATGATTATCTCAATAGATGCAGAAAAGCCTTTCAATAAAATTCAACATCCATCCATGCTAAAAACTCTCAAATGAGGTATTGGAGAAACATACCTCAAAATAATAAAAATCCATCTATGAGAAATCCACAGCCAGCATTATAGTGAATGAGCAAACGCTGGAAGCATTTCTCTTGCAACCTGGCACAAGATAAAGATTCCCTCTCTCACCATGCCTATTGAACATAGTGTTGGAAGCTCTGGCCAGGGCAATAAGGCGATAGAAAGTAATAAAGGGCTTCCAGATAGGAAGAAGGGAAGTCAAATTATCCCTATTTGCAGATGACATGATTCTATATCTAGAAAACTCCAAAGTCTCAGCCCCAAAGCTTCTTACACAAATAAACAACTTCAGCAAAGTCTCAGGTTGCACAATCAATGTGAAAAATTCACTAGCATTCCAATACACCAAGAACAGTCAAGGAAAGTGCCAAATGAGGAACAAACTCCCATCCACAATTGCCACAAAATGAATAAAATGCCTAGGAATATAGCTAACCAGGGAGGTGAAAGATCTTTATAAGAAGAACTACACAACACTGCTCTAAGAAATCAGAGATGACACAAAGAAATGAAAAACATACCATGATTATGGCTAGAAAGAATCAATATCATTAAAATGGCCATACTGTCCAAAGCAATTTATAAATTAAATGATATTCCTATGATACTACTTATGACATTCTTCACAGAACTAGGAAAAAAACTATTTAAAAATTCATAAAGAATGAAAAAAGAGCCCAAATGACAAGGCAATCCAAAGCAAAAAGAACAAAGCTGGAGGTATCATGCTACCAGACTTCAAACTATACTTCAGGACTATGGTAACCAAAACAGCATGGTTCTGGTAAAAGAACAGACACATAGACCAATGGAACAGAATCAAGAACCAAGAAATAAGACTGCACAGCTACAACTATCTGATCTTTGACAGACATGACAAAAACAAGCAATAAGGAAGATTCCCTATTCAATAAATGATGCTAGGATAACTGGTGAGGCATATGCAGAAGATTGAAACTGGAACCCTTCCTTATACCATATACAAAAATTAATTCAAGATGCATTAAAAACTTAAATGTAAAACTCAAAACTATAACAGTCAAGAGAGTCTAGGCAATATCATAAAGGAAATAGGCACAGGCAAAGATTTCCTGATTAAGACACCAAAAGCAATTGCAACAAAAGGAAAACATTGACGAATGGGATCTAATTAATTAAAGAGCTTCTGTGCAGCAAAAGAAAATTATCAACAAAGTTAACAAAAAACCTACAGAATGGGAGAAAATTTTTGCAAACTACATATCTGACAAAAATCTAATAACCAGATACTACAGGAAACTTAAACAAATTTACAGGCAAGAAACAACCCTATTAAAAAGTGGGCTATATACATGAAGAGGCACTTTTCAAAAGAAAACATACATGCAGCCAATGAACATATGAAAAAAAGCTCAACATCACTGATCATTAGATAAATGCAAATCAAATCCACAGTGAGATACCATCTCAAACCAGTCAGAATGGTGATGATGATTAAAAAGTCAAATAATAACAGATGCTGGTAAGGTTGTGGAGAGAAAGGAACACTTACTCATGGTTGATAGGAGTGTAAAATAGTTCAGCCATCGTGGAAGACAGTGTGGTGATTCCTCAAAGACTTAGACAAAGAAATACCATTTGACCAAGGAATCCCATTACTGAGTATTTAGCCAAAGGAACAGAAACCATTCTATTATAAAGACACATGCACGTGTACATTCACTGCAGCACTACTCACACTAGCAAAGACCTGGCATCAACCTAAATGCCCATCAATGATAGACTGCATAAAGAAAATGTGGTACATATAGACCATGGATTACTGTGCAGCTATAACAAAGAACAAAATTATGTCCTTTACAGGGATATGTATTGAGCTGGAGGTCATTATCTTTAGTAAACTAACACAAGAACAGAAAATCAAATACCTTATGTTCTCACTTATGGTCCAAATTTACTTCTTAAAAAAAAAGTTTGTAAAAAAAGACTCAAACATAGGTTTCTAATAACTTAAAAAATCAAAAATTGGATCAATAAAAAATTTCTAGCACTCTAATTAAAAAGCTGATGCACTGATGCGGATTGCTAACACAGCATCCAGCAAAACACTAAACCAATGGAGGACTAAAATAATTTATAAATTTTATTTAAAACATTACTGATTGTTTTGTTTTCCAGAGGGTGGAACAATCCTTTTCTTTTGAAATATTTATAGCTTTTAACAATTTAATAAAGCATACCCTTATAAACAAAATTTGAAACATATTTCTTTCTCTCTACCTAATTTCTCCAGAATTTAAAAACTATTTGTGAGAATTTTTAATTTATGGCAATTTAATTATTTACATATGTTCAATAAAAATCTATTCTTTTTTATAATATGTCACAATTAGAGATACTGGTTATTTTGCCAAGGCTTTGACTAAAATGACTTATTTTCAGAAATGATCAGACTGCTTAAAAAAATTAAAGTTGACTTATAGAGTTGATAAAAGTTCCTTAAAAATGGCCTTGAATCTTGCATGCAATGTCTTTACAAAGTTATTGACCAATAATAAATAAGAAATGTCACTTTCTAACAGGCCCAGAAACACCAAGTTATTTTGATACCTTGAAAAGAAAAAAACTTAACCCAATTCATACAGGTATCTACAGGCATAGATAAAATCCTTGACTTGAGTAAGCTGAAAAGACTTTTAAAAAGCCTAACCTGAGATTCCTTATTAAAATATTTCAGCAAAGCCAACTTAAAAGAATCTACATAGTCAATCACCATTCTTGCTGTATTTTATGAAAATAATCAGGCCATGTACAAAAAGATTAAAACTTACTTTTCCAATAAAGTTTTTACTATTATTTTTTCTTTAATAAAAGTGAGAGACTAGAAAAAAATTATGGTTCAAAAAGTATACTACACCTGTTTTGAGATTCTAGCCTTGTTCATTATTTTGGGGGTTTTACTATTTGTCTATAATTTATTTAGACTAGATTGTGCATTCATTCCTGACTATAACATTTCTTACCACAGACCCTCTGACTGACTGGTTTTCTTAGCTTTTCTCACAGATACTCCAAGATTTTTACTTAACTTTACAAGGGGTCTTAAAGTTTGCACTCACAATTCTGTTAATAGGGCTTATAATTTACCTTATACTTTACTGTTCAATTAAATGTTACACTAAAATAGTAGATAAAAATACCAAATTTGTTCATACTATACCCCTGACCAGGCACTCAGAAATATTTAGAGTTACTACCTGAGAATTTCATTTCTCTAATCCTGACTCACACTATGATAATGCTCCTTGCCAAGACAAACATCTAGAGTAGTCATTGCCTAATTTGTACCATATTAATTCCTACACCTCAAGATTGAAAAATAGATCAAGCCTAGGGAAAGCTAAAACTGTTCCCAATAACATTTTATAAAAGTAAGGGGAAAAATAAAATACAAATAGGTTTGCAATATAATCAGTAATCATTACAACAGTTTGCCCTTTGACCCATTTTCTTGTATTAAGTTGCTGCCTACTTCCTCAGGATAATGAAGCTCTTGTTACAAGACTCTTTGTTCCTTTTCTGTACTATAGACAAAATCTAAGACATTACAAGATAATAAGCGTTCTGTTTGATTTTCTCCTTCAGGTTCTGCTTACCAATAAAACTACCATTGCCAGCTAGTCTAAAGGGCATAGCAAGGAACTGAATCATAAAGAAATACAGTTTCTACATTCTGATAATTTCATCATCCTCCTTATCTCTGTTCACTGATGACATGATATTATACCTAGGAAACACTAAAGACTCTTCCAAAAGGCTCCTAACTTTGATAAATTACTTCATCAGAGTTTCAGGTACAAAAATCAATATAGAAAAATCAGACACATTTCTACCAGTAACATTCAAGCTGAGAACTAAATTAGGAACTCAATCTCATTTAAAATTGCCATGCAAAGAAAACTATATCTATATATATAGTTTTATATGTATATTACAGCACACATTTAACCAAGAAAGTAAAAGATCTCCACAAGGAGAACTATAAAATATGGATAAAGGAAATTGCAGGTGATACAAAGAAAGAGAAAAACATTCCATGCTTTTGGAACTGAAAAAAATTAATATTATTAAAATGATCATACTTCCAAAGCAATCTACAGTATTGGTGCAATTTCTATCACATTACTAATGTCGTTTTTCACAGAATTTGGAAAAGCAATTTTGAAATTCATAAAAAAAGAGCCAAATAGCCAAAGCAATCCTAAGCAAAAAGAACGAAGCTGGAGGTATCACAATACTTAACTGTAAATTATACTGTAAGTCTATAGTAACTAAAACTGCATGGTACAAAAATAAATACATAGATCTATGGAACAGAATAGAGAACCCAGAAGTAAAGCCACATATCTAGGACTTATATTTTCCAATGTCAGCAAAAATAAACAATGGCGGAAGAAAGAATGATAATAATATCATTCAGTAAATGGCACTGGAAAACTGGCTAGTCATATGCAAAAGAATGAAACTGGACCCACACCTCCCACCACATGCAAGAATTAACTCAAGATGGATTAAAGTCTTAAACGTAAGACTTAAACATATAAAAATTCTAAAAGAAAAGTTAAGATAAACTCCTATGAACTTCTGGCCTAGGCAAAGAATTTATGACTAAGATCTCAAAAACAAGTGCAACATGTAAATATGGGACTTAAACTAAAAAGCTTCTGCATAACAACAACAACAAAAAATCAACAGAGTAAACTGACGACCTACAGAATTGAAGAAAATATTTGCAAATTATGCCTCTGACAAAAGACTAACATCCAGAATTTACAAAGGACTTAACAACAACAAAAACAACCCCATTAAAAAGTAGATGTATTAGTCTGTTTGCATTGATATAAAGGAAAAAATGAGACTGGGTAATTTATTAAGAAAACAGTTTTATTTGGCTTGTGGTTTTGCAGGGTATACAAGAACCACAGTGCTGGCATCTGCTTCTGGTGAGGACCCCAAGGAGCTTCAAATCATGGCAGAAAGTGAAGGAGAGCCAGCATGTCACATTGTGAGAGAGTGAACAAGAGAGAGAAGAGGGAGGTGCCACATTCATTTAAACAATCTCTTGTAAACTCAGAGAAATAACTCTTATTACTGTGAGGTGAGCACCAAGCCATTCATGAGAGATCTGTCTCCATGCCTCAGCCACTTCCCACTATGCCCCATTTTCAACATTGGGATGACATTTCAGCATGAAATTTGGAGGGGTCAGTGGGCAAAGGATATGAACAGACACTTCTCAAAAGAAGACATACAAGTGGCCAATAAACATATTTAAAAAGTTAAACATCAGTAATTATCAGAGAAATGCAAGTAAAAACCACAATAAGATACCACATCACAGCAGTCAGAATGGCTATTACTAAAAAGTCAAAAACAATAGATGTTGGTGTGGATGTGGAGAAAAGAGAATGCTTATACATTGTTTTTGGGAATGTAAATGAGTAAAATCTCTATGGAAAACAGTAGGAAGACTTGTGAAATAACTAAAAATAGAAATACCATTCAACCCAGAAATCTCACTACTGGGTATCTACCCAAAGGAAAAGAAATTATTATATCAAAAAGACCCCTGCACTCACATGTTGATTACAGCACTATCCACAATAGCAAAGTCATGACATCAACCTAAGTGTACATCCATGGATGATGGGATTAAGTATATATACACGATGGAATTCTATGCAACCATAAAAAAGAATGAAATTGTTTTCTGCAGCAACATGAATAAAACTGGAGGCTGTTATTTTAAGTGCAATAACTCAGAAACAGAAAAATCATAAATCACTTATTCCACTTTTAAAGGAGCACTAACGAATACACATGGACATAAAGATGTAAATAATAGAAACTGGGACTCTGAAAATGGGGAGAATGAGAGGAGCATGAGGGTTGAAAAAGTACCTACTGAGTACAATGTTCACTATTTGGGTGACTGGTGTACTATAAACCCAAACCTCACCATTATGCAGTATATCCATATAACAAACATGTACATATATCCCCTGAATCTAAAATTTAAAAAGATAAAATTAAAGGAAATTAATTGAAGATGATGAAAAAAATGGTTTGTGAGTATGTAATATATATAACATCAGCTGGTCCTATCTCATATCCCTTCTTTGTCTTTTTTTTTCTTTGAGACAGAGTCTTGCTCCGTGGCCCAGCCTGGAATTCAGTAGCTTGATCTCAGCTCACTGCAACCCCCTCCTCCCTGGTTCTCCTGCCTCAGCCTCCTGAGTAGCTGGGATTACAGGAATGTACCACCATGCCTGGCTAATTTTTGTATTTTCAGTAGACATGGGATTTTGCCGTGTTAGTCAGGCTAGTCTCAAAGTCCTGTGCTCAAGCAATCCACCCACCTCAGCCTCCCAAAGTACTTGGATTGCAGGCATGAGCCACTGTCCCCTGCCATCATATCCCTTCTATTCCAATTAAGAAGAACTTAGGGAAGGAGGGCATTGAAAATCCCTTGAATACCAATTGTTGGGATAAGTTGTTTATTGTGGGTAAGATTTTAAAAATATGCTTAATAAATGCTAGCTGGCAAAAACTATTTCATTAGAGTGTGGAGTAAGTTTAGGGTTTTGTTAAAATCATTTCTTATGGTATGAGTGTTAGCAGACAGTTGGCTGTATAACAAAGCAGGCATTGATAAAGAAGTTATCTCATGGATTAATCAGCTGAATAATGTCCCACCCACTTTTGCTCCTTGGTTGACCACCTTCACACTTGTCAGAAGATGGTGATGAGAGCAGCGATTCTGGTCTCAAAAATGAAGTGAAGTGGTAGACCTGAGCACTAACCTCTTGATGCTAGAGCTAGGTACTATTTCTTTTACTCCTCAACTTCTCCAAATGATCCATGGGCCTAATTTCACCGGACCCCAGAAGGACAGCACTGTGACCATGACTAGATCTAGTGCTCATACAGGGATGTGGGCACACTCATTCTTTTCCAATAAATCAAGCATTCTGTGAGATAAAATTAAGTGTGCATTAGAACAGTGATTAATGTTGGTTACATACTGGAGTCAAATCTAGCTAGATTTGTAGTGGCATCAGACAAACATCTTGGGAGAGGCATTAAGATCATCAGCATTATTATGTTTTGTTTGATAAACTCTCTCTTTTGGGGAAGACACTTATAAGCCTAAAGAAGGTTGTTTAAAGCCAGCTAAAGATGGAAAATACACAGTCAAATATCAGACCATCTTTGGAGCCCTTATGACTAAATTTATGACTTGCTGCTAACAAAGGCTGATTATTACCTACAGTTAAGGTTGACAGATGGCAAGTATGCAGTGGAAAATCATGAATCACCGCTCATGATAGATCTAGGCTCTGTAATAAGTACAGTTGGCATTTCAACTGATAATTTTTTTTTTGAGACAGAGTCTCACTCTGTCACCAGGTGCCAGGCTGGAGTGCAGTGGCACAATCTCGGCTCACTGCAACCTCTGCCTCCTGGGTTCAAGCAATTCTCCTGCCTCAGCCTCCCGAGTAGATGGAACTACAGGCACACACCACAATGTCCAGCTAAGTTTCTGTATTTTTTAGTAGAGACGGGGTTTCATCATGTTGGCCTGGAAGGTCTCTATCTCTTGACTTCATGATATGCCTGCCTCGGCTTCCCAAAGTGCTGTGATTACAGGCGTGAGCCACTGTGCCCAGCCTCAATTGATAATATTTTGACTGTCATAAGGGAAGATGGTTGACTAGATGCAGCTAGCCTATGCCTCTCCATAGAATGGCACCAAAATAGCAAGTAGATATTCATACTTCAAATAAGTTATCTAAGAGAGAATGCCAAAATTCAACAGAGAAATTATTGGAAGCAGCAGAGTCAGAGAATGAAAGGGAAATGAGGCAGCCTTCTTAGTTGGGATTGACTGGGAGCTGGAAGAAGCTCTCAGACACAGGGAAAAGGTAAATGTGTGATCCCCAGGGCTCTACATTCCTGCCATGAACTTACAGAGTCTTCACCGAGAGAGCCCCTCAGCACCCGCAAGCCTAGAAACTAGCATAGGGAGCTGTCTACAGATTGTGCAGAGGCACTGCTTCAGAGAGGGAGTTCATGCTGGGTCCCACAGGCTTCTGAGCTTTGAGCAGCTGCAATATGGCACCATTCTGAGAGTGTTCAGTTCCAAAAGGACTGCGTCCTGCTCTGGAGCTGATGGTGCTGCCGCTACAGTCAGGCCAGGGAGAGGTAAGGGAGGCCAGACATTTCGCACACCCAAAGAACAAATCCATAACAGCTGCTGCTGTGGGCTGCTGTGGGACAAAGATATGAGGAAACTGTATGTACCATAGCTGTCTGCCTGTGCTGCTGACATTGAGAGTGGCTTCACCCTCCCTGGTTGGTAGGCCCACAGCTGGTACCATTCAGAAAGCCAGCCTTCAAAGGTCTGCACTCTATCCTGGGGCCATTGCTACCAGAGCTACCACAGGAGGGAGAGGGAAAGCCAGGGACTTTCACATGTCCCAAGGACAAATACCACTGCTGCTGCTGCAGGACCAAGGCATAAGCAAACCATGAGCTCCACAGCTGCCTTCCTAGGCTGCTCCCACTGATAGTGGCCCCACCCTCCCCAGAGGCAGACTCATAATACAGCCACTGCTGTCCCAACCTGAGCATTCTGCTAGTGGCCTGGGGAATATTCTGCCTCTGCTTGTCATAGGTAGTGCCTGAACATACTACCAGGCGGCCTGAGGACAAATCTGCTCATCAGCTTTCATCTGAATACTACCCAAGCACACATTCCAAAGGCCTAGGGATTACCAGAACAGCCCACCATCACTGACACTTGAACACTACTCCCAGGGTCTGAGGTCAGGACCATCCAATTTGCCCATACCACCACTGCAGACACTAACCCATATGAGCCAGCTGCAGGCCAAGGGACTTGCCCATCCAGCCTGTTGCAGCCACTTCCCACACTAACATGAATTATTGGGGTTCCACTGGGTTGTGCTGCCACTGTTTATGCCATTATGCACATCACACCACTGCCTAGAGGCCCAAGAACCCACATACAAGCCTGGCCTACTGCTGCGACTACTGGCATCTGAGCAAGCCACCTGGGGGCCCAAGAATTGGCCTGCCTGAATGGGCTAACATCAGAACCAGTATACATTGCTCTAAGGCTCAAGGTAAGGCATGTTTAGGCATGTTTAGCCCACCATTACCACCACTGAGACTCAAAGACTGGCCTACCTGGCATCCTCATCCCCAGTAAGACTTTACCACATTCTTGACAAATAACTGTGTTTTAAGCCCTAAATCAGTGAGGAAATCAAAGATACCACTGATACTGTTGACAACTGATGAAATCACACAGATACTACAATATTGCATGCACTCAAAATCGAAGCCAAAGTTCCCTACCCAACCAACAACATACATAAATCTCCAGGAAAATGTCTTCCCCTACAAAAGTAAATTTAAAAAGTTGGAAGAAGCAACTACTATACCATATACACAGATATCAATGTAAGGATACAGGCAGCATGAAGAAGCAAGGAAATATGACACCTCCCAAAAATATGATAATTTTTTAGCAACATATTCCAATCAAAATAAATACATGAATTCCTAGAAAACTAATTCAAAATACTGAGTTTAAAGAAGATCAGAAAGATAAATAAAAATTCTTAAAAACAACACAGAGAAATCAGAAAAAAATTCAGGATATGAATATTTTCCAAATATTAAAAAAAAAATCAGAAATACTGGAAATGAAGAATTTATTAAATGAAATAAAAAATACATCTGAAACCTTCAACAATAGACAAGATAAGGCAGAAAAAAGAATCTCAAAACTTGAAGATGGGTGTTTTGAAATTTAATTATCAATGTCCCTGAGGGTGAAGAGAAAATGAGAGTTTAATTAAGAATCTATTTAACAAAACAAATGATCAAAACTTTCCAAGTCTAGCAACAGATTTAGACATCCAGATACAGAAGACCCAGTGATTCCCAAACAGATACAATGCCAAAAATTATCCACAGCATATTATAGTCAAACTATCTGAAGTCAATATTAAAGAGAAAACTTTATAAAACAGCAAGGAAAACATATTCTCACCTATAAAGGATCTCCCATAGACTAACATTGGGGTTCTCAGCAGAAAACCTTTAGGCCAGGAGAGAATGGGATAACATATTCTAAGTGCTTTAAAAAAAAAACAAACTTTCCACTCAAGTATATCATAAACAGCAAAATTATTCTTCATGAATAAAAGGGAAGTGAAGTCCTTCCCAGACAAGCAAACATTCATGGCCCTTAACTGGCTATACGAGAAATGCTTAAGGGAGCCCTAAATCTGGAAGTGAAGGGACAATATTTACGAAATCACATGAAAGTATAAAACTCACTGGCAAACCAAGCCCACAGATAAAGAACAGATACAACCCAAATTGTACCACTATAGAAAACTACCTAACCACAATAGCAAATGAAAGAAGAAAAAGAAAAGAACAAAAAATATACAATACAACCAGAAAACAGTTAACAATATGACAGGAAGTAAACCTCACTCATCAATAATAACCTTGAATGTAAATGGATTAAACTCTCCACTGAAAAGATATAGACTGGTTGAATGGATAAAGAAACATATCCAAATATATACTGCTGACAAGAAACACCCATCACCTACAAAGACACATATAGACTCAAAGTGAAGTGCTGGAAAAAGATATTCCAAGCAAATGAAAACCAAAAGTGAGGAGGAGTAGCTATGCTTATGTCACATAAAATCAATTTTAAGTCAAAAACAGTAAAGAAAAGAAAAAGAACACCATTATATAATGATACAGGGACTGCTTAAGCAATAGGAAATAACAATTCTAAATATATATACAACCAACACTAAAGCACCCAAATTCATAAATCAAGTATTACTAGATCTAAAGAGAGAGGTATACGCCAATATAATAATAGTGGAAAACATCAATACAGTAGATTTAATCTGCATTTTTAATAGAAACAGTAGATTTTAACTGTACTTTTGACCAAAGAGACCTAACAGACATTTACAGGACATTTTATCCAACAATTACAGAATATGCATTATTCTCACCAACAAATGGAATATTCTTCAGGATAAACCATATGGTTAGGACACAAAACATGTCTTAACAATTTTTTTATAAAATAGAAATCACATAGGTATCTTCTTAGACTACAATAGAATAAAACTAGAAATCAATGAGAGAAACTTTGGAAACTGTACAGATACATGAAGATTAAAAAGATGCTCTTGGATGACTGACCCTTGGGTAAATGAAGAAATTAAGATGGACATCAAAAAATTTCTTGAAATAAATAAAAATGGAAATACAAAAATACCCAAACTTGTGGGAGACAGCAAAAGCAGTGCTAAAAGGGAAATTTATAACAATAAACATTTCCATTTAAAAAGTAGAAAGATTCAAAATAAACAATCTAACGATGCACCTCAAAGAATTAGAAAAGCAAGAATAAGTCAAATCCAAAATTAGCAGAAGGAAAGAAATAGTAAATATCAGATCAGAACTAAATGACATAGAGATTCAAAACAAGCACGATCGACAAAACAAAACAAAATTACAGGCCAGTATTTCATGAAGAAGAGAAAAAACCCAAGTAAACAAAACCAGAAAATGAGACATTGCAACTGATATCACCAAAATACAAAAGATCATCAGAGACCATTAAGCACAACTACATGCTAGCATACTGGAAAACCTAGAATAAATGGATGAATTCCTCACCACATAAAACCTACCAAGATTGAATCAAGAAGAAATAAAAAACCTGAATATACCAATTGTGAGTAGTGAGACTGAATCAGTAATGAAAATTCTCCCAATAAAGAAAAGCCCAGGACCAGATGAATTCACAGCCAAATTCTACTAAGTATATAAAGAACTAATACCAATTCTCCTGAAAGTATTCAAAAAAATTGAAGAGGTGAGAACTCTCCCTAAATCATTCTATGAGGCTAGCATTACCCAGATACCAAACCAGACAAAGACACAACAACAAACCAAAATACGAATCAGTATCCCAGGCTAATTGATTGGGAAACTCAATTTTGTTAAATGTTCATACCGCTTAAAACATCTATAGATCAATGCATTTCTTATCAAAACAAGAATGCCACTTTCCACAGAGTTAAAAAAGTGATAGAATTCATATAAAACCAAAAAAGAGCCAGAATAGTCAAAACAATCCTCAGCAAAAGGAACAAAGCTGAAGACATCACACTACCGAACTTCAAAATATATTACACAGCTATAGTAACCCAAACAGCATGCTATTGGTATAAAAGCAGACACATAGACCAATGGATCAGCAAATCATGAAATAAATCCACATATTTATTGCCAAGTTATTTTTGATAAAGGCACTAAGAATATATCCTGGGAAAGGGCATCCTCTTCAATAAATGATTCTGGGAAAATTAGATGTACATATGTAAAATGATGAATCTGGACAGCTATCTCTCTCCATATAGAAAAATCAACTCAAGCAGGTAGATCATGGGGTCAGGAGTTCAAGACCAGCTTGGCCAACATGGTGAAACCCCATCTCTACTAAAAATATGAAAAAATTAGCCTGGCATGGTGGCACATGCCTGTAATCCCAGCTACTCAGGAGGCTGAGGCAGGACAATCACTTGAACCTGGGAGACAAAGGTTGCAGTGACTGAGACCGTGCCACTGCATGCCACCCTGGCCAATAGAGGGATACTCCATCTCAAAAACAAAAATTAAAGAAAATCAACTCAGGATCCATGACAGACTTAAACATAAGAACTGAAACTGTAAAAATACTAGAAAAGAACATAGAAAAAACACTTTAGACATCAATCTCAACAAACCTTTCAGGGCTGAGACCCCAAAAGCACAGAGAACTATAACAAAAATAGACAAATGGAACTATTAAACTAAAGAGCTTCTACATAGCAAGGAAACAATATGTTGAGTGAAGAGACTGTCTGTTGAAAGGGAGAAAATATTTGCCAGCTATTCATTAAGAGACTAATATCCAAAATATACAAGAAACTCAACTCAGCAATTAAAAAATCCTATTAAAAAGTGGGCTGAGGACATGCATAGACATTCATCCAAAAGAAATGATCAACTGGTATATGACAAAATGCTCAGTATTGCTAACCATCAGGGAAATGAAAATTAAAACCACAATGAGATATTACTTTACCTCCATTAGCTTACTAAAAAGACAAAAAAAAATTTAATAGATGCTGATGAGGATGTGAGGAGAAGGGACCTCACACATTGTTGATGGGAATGTAAATTTGTATAACCACTATAGAAGACAGAATGTAGATTTCTCAAAGAATCAAAAATAATACTACCATAAGATTTAGCAATCCCACTACTGGGTATTTATCTGAAGAAAAAGAAATATGTGTATCAAAGGGATACCTATACTTGCATGGCTTTGGAGCACTATTCATAATAGCAAAGATATAGAATGAACCTAATTGTCCATTAATGTATAAGTGGATTTTTAAAAATGCAGATATATACACAGAAGAATACTATTTGGCCATAAAAAGAGAATAGAATGCAGCAACATGGATGGGACTGGAAGTTGTTACGTTAAGTGAGATAAGCCAGACACAGAAAGACAGATACCATATGTTTTCATTCACATGTGGGAGCTAAAAAAGTTGATCTCATGGCAACAGAATAGAATTATAGATGCCAGAGGCTAGGAAGGGTGGGTGTGTGGGATTGGGGGGTAAACAGAAGTTGGTTAGTGGGCACAGGCATACAATTAAATAGAAGAAATAAGCTCCAATATTCAAAAGCACAGCAGGGTGATTATAGTTGGCAACAAATGTATCGTATATTTCAGAGTAGTTAGAAGAGAGAGAGGGGACTTGAAATGTTACTAACACATGGGAATGATAAATACTCAAGGTGATGGATACTCAAAATAACCTGACTTGGTCATTACTATTCCACGTATTTAACAACTACTAAAATACAAATATGTGAAGTATTTTGTTTCAATAAAAACACTTTATGCTAAGATTAATGAATATTGGGCTTCTAAATTTCCACACACACTGATTTTTCAAGTACATGAGTCAAATCAATTTCCAAGATGTAATTTTTCTATTGATACTGATACTTTCATCAAAATCAACTAATATGAATGTATTCAATTGTAATGATTAGACAGAAAAATCAATATTTTAAGATATTGAGACTCAAAAAAATAATTCTGCCTCAAATAGATGGGCAGATGAAAAGTATTGCAATTTCTGAAAGCCCACACCCAATTATGGTCTGATCAAGCAGCATTGGCAGGAAAATTCCACTCTTAGAGGAATGATTCCTTTTAAAGAGATTTAATCTCTTTGGATTCATTTAACTACAGAGCACCACTCTTTAAAATGTGAATATATCAAATATAATAATAAATCTGCAAACTGTCAGCTTATATTTTATTTCATAATGCCATTTCTATAATGGGATACAGAAAGAAATCACTGATAAGTTCTTAAAACAGAAAAGATAAAAGAAATGAAATTGAAAGAGTAATTTCTACTTTCAAATACTTTCAGGGCTTGTACAGATAGAATTCAGCAATCATTCAATGTCAACATTTCAGTGGACATAATCAATAGGAAATGGTTTAGAAAGTAACAGGCCATACATGATTCTGGCATTGCTAAATATGCAAGGAGGAAAGGTAAGTAAGGTTTGTATTTTTGATGGTGTAATTATAAGATGTAGTGAATCTTATATCAAAATAAGTATGTAAATAAAGCACCTTTTCCGAAGAACTTTATTAATCTCTAGATATATCTTTTTAGTCTTAATTCATAGCTAATTCAGTAAATTTAAAATAATCAGAAAACAGTCTTTCATGGCAGTTATAATTCAAATTAAGAGACAAGGAAGATGAGATTCATAAAAGTGATCCACCATTAGCCCACTATGGGTTAATATTAGCATTAATAATTTCATAGGTCTATCAAAACTTTTTAGTGATTCTAATGCATTCAGAGAATAGCAGAACAAGTTATCACTGTAATTTTTAATTTTAATTAATTAATTTATTTATGAGACAGCATTTCACCCTGTTGCCCAGGCCAGAGTGCAGTGGTACAATTGGCTTACTGTAACCTCTGCTTCCTGGGTTCGAGCAATTCTTGTGCCTCAGCCACTCAAGTAGATGGGATTACAGGCGTGTGCCACCGCATCCAGCTAATGTTTATATTTTTAGTAGAGATGGGGTTTTGCCCCGTTGACCAGGCTGGTCTCCAGCTTTTGGCTTCAAGTGATATGCCTGCCTTGGCCTCACAAAGTGCTGGGATTACGCGTGTGAGCCACCACACTCAGTCTGCTATTTTTTAAAAACACTATTTAGCCATTTATAGTATTATTCGAGGTTTTACAGGGATTTTGGAGAAATCAATTAGATAAATATTCATATAAACTTTTTGGGATCCCTGAAGATTCTGTGTGTGTGTGTGTATGTGTGTGTATGGGGGGGTGAGAACACTTAACATCTACCCTCTTAGCAAATTACAAGATACAATACAGTACTTTTAACTATAGTCATACTGTTGTACATTAGATCTCCAGAGCTATTCATTTTGTGTAACTGAAACTTTGCATCCCCAGACCAACATCTCCCTTACTCCCTTCACCACACCCCAGCAACCACCATTCTGCCCTCTGCTTCTTGAGTTTAACTATTTTAGGCTCCATATAGAAATAATGTAGTATTTATCTTTCTGTGTCTGGCTTACTTAGCATAGCGTCAAGTGATGTTATAAATAACATTTATTTCTAAATGTTATCTGGAAGTCTCCTAACTGAAAAGCTTGCAAAAAAAAAATTAACTCAAAATGGAATAAGACCTCCACATATTTCCAGAACTCATAAAACTGCTAGAAGAAAACATAGGAAAAAAGCTAATTAACATTGGTTTGGACAATGATATTTTGGCTATGACCCTGAACGCACAGTCATCAAAAGCAAAAATAGGGAAGTGGGATTCCATCAAACTAAAAAATGTCTGCTTTTTAGCAGTTTTATTTATTTTTCATTATTTATTTATTTTTTGAGATGGCGTCTCGCACTGTTGCCTGGGCTGGAGTGCAGTGGCAGGATCTTGGCTCACTGCAATCTCTGCCTCCCAGGTTCAGCCGATTCTCCTGCCTCAGCCTGCCGAGTAGCTGAGATTACAGACTCCCACTACCATGCCCAGCTAATTTTTTTGTATTTTCAGTAGAGATGGGATTTCACCATGTTAGCCAGGTTGGTCTTGAACTCCTGACCTTGTGATTCGCCCACCTCGGCTTCCCAAAGTGCTAGGATTACAGGTATGAGACACTGCGCCCAACCAGCAATTTTAGTAGTTTAGTAGTTTTTAGTAGTTTTTCATCTGCACAGCAAATGAAACAACAGAATGAAAGAAACTTACGGATTGGGAAAAAATGTTTGCAAGCCATATGTCTGATAAAGGCTTAATATCCAAATATATAAGAAACTGTTACAACTCAATAGTTTAAAAAGGCTGGATGTAGTGACTCACACTTGTAATCCCAGAACTTTGAGAGGCTGAGGAGGGTGGATCATGAAGTCAGGAGATCAAGACCATCCTGGCTAACACGGTGAAACCCTGTCTCTACTAAAAATACAAAAAATTAGCTGGGCATGGTGGCAGGAGCCTGTAGTCCCAGCTACTTGGGAGGTTAAGCCGGACAATTGCTTGAATCCAGGAGGTGTAAGTTGCAGTGAGCTGAGATCTTGCCACTGCACTCCAGCCTGGGTGACAGAGTGCGACTCTGTCTAAAAATAAAATGAAAAGTTTTAAAAAAACCCTCAAATAATCTGATTAAACAATGAACAACAGACTGAGCAGACATTTTTTCAAGGAAGGCATACAAATAGCCAACAGGTATATGAAAAGCTGCCATCATCACTAATCATCAGGGAAATGCAACTGAAAACCACAATGAGATATCATTTCCCACCTGTTAAATTGTCTATTATCAAAAAAATAAAAGCTACATGTTGGCAGAATATAAGGAAAGAGAACCTTTGTACACAGTGGGAGAGTACATTGGTACAGCCATTATGGAAAACAGAATGGAGGTGCTTCAAAAAATTAAAAATAAATCTATAATAGAGCCAATAATCTCACTCTTTGGGATATACCCAAAGAAAGGAAATCAGTATATTAAAGAGACATTTGCACTTCCATGTTGATTGCAGTACTACTATTCATCATAGCCAAGACATGAAATCAACCTAAGCGTCCATCAGTGGATGAACGGATAAAGAAAATGTGGTTATACACAAATGTGCATGCATACACACATAGAATATTATTCAACCTTGAAAATGAGTTTATTGGATAAAAGATAATTTGGTAATAACATTTGACTAGATTGGAAAAACTAAAAGACTTTCATATCAAATATTATGTAACTTGAAATCAAGTAACTTGAAAATCATTTTCAAGTTACATAATATTTAGCTGGACTTTTAACTTTCTGCATCTATAGATCTCAACAGAGCACTATGCAAAGACCTCCAAATGAATATACACTATCTTTTCAGTAGACAAAAGGAGCAGAATGCTCCTGAGAGTCTCCTACCTGAGACTCTTTGATAGGTGCTGTGGAGGCAGAGAAACATGAGACAGATGCACTACCAGCAGCGTGTATATTATAACATTAATGCTCAGCCTAGTAGTTAGAATCAATAACCAAAAACAGAAATATCATATAACTTAGTGCTAGATGCTACGTTTAGAACTCAGTGTTCTGGAAAGTCAAAGAAAAAAGAAGTCAAACTAAAGGAGGACTTAAAGGGATGAGATAAGCTGGGTTTTGGAGAACTGATACAATTTATGAAGACAAAGAGGAAAAGGAAGAGCAATATGACATGACAAAATAATCAGGCCTTATTAGTGACCTAGAAGAGAATCTTTCTATTTTTTCTCATGAAGTAGTCTCTTTCAGAGGATATTCACTGCAAGGTATTCCCTTACCCCGCAAAAGAGGGGTGCTGTATAAGGATATGAGCTATTCATGAAATCTCTATTTAAGAATGTACAGTGGTTATTTCTAAATGTTATCTGGAAGTCTCCTAACTGAAAAGCTTGCAAATCAATAGGATAAGTTTTGATTATTAATTAGTGTTTTCATGATAACATCTGAATGAATGCTTTAATTATGTTTTATTTAATAAATTACTGATTTCATTGCTCCTTTTATTCATTGGCAGTTTAAAGAAGTTTATAATGTTAATTTCTTGTGTTTTTCTAAAGGTTAAATTCAAAGTACTATTGTACAATAAGCAGAGCTGGAACTATCACAGATGAGAAAGGAATTGGCTAAATATCTTCATCCTTAGTGCTGCAGTATATGTGTACTTAAAGCAATTTGCTCATTAAACAGAAACTATTAGAGCAGCAAAAATTCTGCCAATATCAGCAGAAAGCATTAGTTTGGAATATAATCCTTCTTCTCAATTTTGGCTAATGTGGCAAGCTTTTTATTTTTTATTTTTTGTAAAGCTAATTCTACACTTTTAAAAAGTGGTTTAGAGTATTATCTCCAGAGTGTGTCTTACTCCACAACTTAATGTATCTTTTTGTTTCCACATTTTTAAATCAGGGGTAAAAATAGCATCAAACTTATAGGCTTTGTAGCAATTAAAGGAGTTAAGATATGTAATGTATTTAAAATACCTAACGTATTTAAAGGAGTGCAAATATGTGAAGTGTTATACAGTGCTAATACGGGGGCATGTATTTAACACCCTGTAAGTATTTGCTATTTTTTGTGGTTGTTGTTGCTGCTGTCATTACCAAACAATAAATTAACAAGAAGAGACCAAAGTCTTTACCCTTTTAAGAAGACTGGTTCACACGTTATTATGATAATTCAGGCAAGATAAACAAATTACCTAGGCAGTAAACCTGTGTACAATCAATTTACTGACAGAAGACTGGTGGACCCTGCAATTATTAATAATTATTAATAATTGCCACAGTTACATACTTTTATGCATTTGCTAGGATGCATCTTTTCTTACATATGTAATTTTTTAGAGTATTGGTTGCTGTCATCTATGCATCTCACGCTGAGTCAGTATCGGAGTTAGGTAGAAGCTCCTGTCAATTTTTCATCTGAACCTGCTGTGATCTTTTTTGTCTTTTCTCAGCAAATCTGTCAGTCCAAGGTAAAGGCTTTTTCACCTATTTAGAAAATCCATTATGCTACCATACATAATATGTCAAGTTTAAGAAACCTACATAGTGTCTCACAGTTTTGGACTGGATATTATGAGACTTGAAATCTGGCTTCAGCACTTGTTGCTAATTACTTTTTATATCCTGAGTTAGCCATTTGACCTCACATCTGGGTTTTGTATATTGAGGAGATATATTACAAGGTTTCTGTGGTCTTTTCTGCTTGAAAATTTTCATTCTAAGATTGTAGAAAAAATTAATTAAAACACTAAAAAACAGTGTCTCTTTAAATTCTTAGTCAAAATCAAGAAGAATATATCTGGAAAATGTGGGGATCGCTCCCGTTCACAGTGCTTAGCTGTACCGTGGCCATTTTGAGCTTGAGCCCATACACGTTTCACCTCTCACCTGGAGGCTGTTGAGCTGAGGGAAGGGATGAAGTGTTGATGCATGACTTCTGCAGAATAT